>JACXGM010009571.1:0-27397 GCA_016801145.1 Umbra pygmaea | reverse complement strand
AATGAGACTGGGTAGCAATGATATGATTCCCTGATCTTCCCTGTTGAATTTAAGACCTTACTTCAGATTTAATTACTATAACAAATCATTCTTAAGCTATTTTCGAAAGACTGTTGTGGAACCAATAAAAACTAATATAAATAAATAGATAAAATATTTTTCTCGGTGAGATGGCAAATCAAAACAACGTGAAAATTCCCTTTCAAGACACGAACTTCCCAATTTCTGGAGAAACATGTGGTCTCACTTGATTGGCTGCGGTGTCCTTGCGTCCTACAGAGTTCGGGGTCGGCAAGGACCCAGAAAGTACTCCTTGAGGTGTCTTGCCAGGTGCCCGTCTGGTTTGGGGAAGGAATGTAGAGAAGAAGTTTCTGGAGGGAGTGATGGTCAGGGTGGGGTTGTGCTGGCTAGTCACCAGGTCCCTGTGTGAAGACGAAACCGCAAAATCACACTTCAATCAGATGAAACAAAAAACCAACTGGTATCTGCGTGGTTATCAGAGGATGGACGTAGTGGTTCAAAAAACCCTCCCGAAAACTCATGGGAGTATATATTGTAGTGTGACTTCTCCATGTCAGGCTTTCAAATTAAAACACAATCCTTTATTAAATCCTGTCTTTTCTAAAACTACACACTTTGCAGCTGCCATGTGCAGATCCACTCTTAAACCAAAGGACTGGAAATCAGTGACTTGTCCAATACCATGTGAGGCGTTGTGCATAGTGAGTCAGTCTTGGACACAAGCTCAGAATGTGGTAAATAAAAATACAAGAATATTTAGTAATGAAATACTCAAATACTAGATTCCTTATCTGAATACCCTTTAACTGAGGTTCTTAGCGGTGTAAGAAGCATAATGATTGTTTCCATGGTGTTTGCAGTGTTGTATGTTCTGTGCTGCTTTGTGTTGCGAGCTATGTGCTGGAATCTGAAAATCTAAAATCCAAACTAAACAACAGGAGCCCACACCCAGTCCCATCTCAGTTAATGTCCTGGACACTGTCAGGAAAGGATCTAAATTTATACGTATATATGAAAGGGGGGGGGGAGCAGATATGACCTTGAAAAACACAACAATTCAGGATGAATTGTTTATTCATCTTACACCAACCGTATCCATATTTAAAACAACACATATTAAAACAGTTTTCAAAATACTATACTAACAATAAGTTATAATCTAAATGGTACGTCTACAGTATTGTACGAATAGAATAAAATGCAGAACAAATTTGTACAAAGATCATTAAAATGCCACCCCCCCAACCCTAAAGTGGGTCAATCCAATCTCAAAGTCAGTCCTCACAGCTCAGTGTCCCCGAGCCGGTCCATGTTCTGCACGTAGGGGGGGAGTTTGTGGTGCACCATCTCTTCTTTCTTTAGGATAACCTCTCCCTGAAGGGCAAATAACTGAACACAGACACAAAGGGGAAAGCATTAGCATTCATTTTTAGACCTTTTTTTACTTATTCACAATTTTCACCCCTCCCAATTAGTCTTGTCCAAACTTCCCACTGCCCCTGCTTTGTCGGGAGCTGCGCAACTCCATGGACAGATGCGGGATGGTGAAGGGCGCTAACGTAGTTTACCCAACCACATTTTTCACCCTGCTCATACAACACGGAAGCCTTTAATCATCTCAGGATCATTAGGCTCATCAACTATACTTCTGTTATTTAACTTATAGCCGCCCGATCTGGACACATAAAGTCAGTGGAGAGCGACATGGTGAGGTACGGTAGATAATCCAACTTATCGACCCAAATCCTGGGCAGCGCTATGCCAATTTGCCTCATGCTGGAGGTTCCGGGCAAAGTCGGAGAAGCCATAGTCAGGTTTGAACAATGATTATCATGACGTAAAGTGTAACGCAATGCAGCAACTTAGCCCTCCACCACGCTCTTAGACCTTTTTAAGCTAAGATCATGGTGACAGTTATGATACATTCAGGCAGATTCTGCACATGATCTGTTACATTTACACACAAGTTGGAGTGTGTCAGGAGTGTGTCAGGAGTGTTTCAGGAGTGTGTCAGGCTTACAATTTGCCTGAGCTGTTCATTCTCCTCCTGCAGAGCGGTGGTCCTCTGGACTTCCGAGTCAAAGCTAAGGAGGACAGGCTGGGGTAGAGATATGTCAAGGAGGAAACTATCCAGTATTGGACACATTAACATGGGTTCAAGGTGCAATTTACTTGACTGTCTTGCTTTAAAACTACTGCATTTTGTCTATATGCTAGATGGTGTTTTGTTGGCACAGGCAGTGGTATGTGCAGAACATTAAATAGATCAGAGCATTATTTAGACACATTAACCAGTAGGTCTATTTATCTGTCTGAATCTGGTGTGTGTGTCTTACACCCGGAATAAAAGGATATGCATGCACTGGAAGAGTACAGACAGGAAGTTATGCAGTGAGACCAGGAAGGTGTCACCCCACTGGCGGGAGAAATATGGCGAGAAGGCAGGGTTTTGCTCAGGGGCGGGGATAAATGGCAGGATGAACCAATCACGCCATTCTGGCTGTACCTGCATCTCCTGAGCCTGCCGCTGAAAAAACTCCTGGGCTTTATCCATGTTCCTTGACTGGTGGGTGAAATAAACGGTGTCAGGAGAGAGAGAATGTGGAAAAGATGAGGAGCTGAATGTCAGTAACCATTCAAAACATTTGGCCGTTACACAGTACAGAATAGAAACATCTTCAACACTAGAGATGTACCAGTATTCTAAAAGCACCTGTACAGTGTAAACCAAATAGTATCTGAAGAGGCTGGTCCTAAGCTTGTTGACGGTAGGTCTGTAGACATCTTCTAGCCTGCAGAAGAGTCTACGGTCCAGATATCCCCAGTAGTCCCTTAGTCCGTTTAGGTCAAAGCTATGGATGAACACCTGCAGCTGATCAATGATCTTGTCCACCTGAAAAGATATAAGGCATCAATACAAACATTTTTCGTTTGACCTTTGCCTAAACACTCATATGCACAATGGGTAAGAGAAGGATCTGTACAGTACATTATAAGTGTTGTTCTTTTTTTAATAAATCAACAGTGTAAATTGTTCACATACTTTTTTCAATTGCTATAACCTGGTTTCACTTCAGTTTGTGTTATTGACTTGAAATCATACATACTCTGAACCCTTTTTCCTTGTCTGCTTTTATATCAGCGTCTAGGTGCTTGAGTGTACTGGTGAAGCCACGATAGATCAAGTACTCTCGAACATGTTCGTCCGTCCTCTCTGCCGCCGACCCCATCTTCCACTGCCCCTGTCGAAGGCAGATGATTCAAGCGTGATGGTCTTACACACGTATAAGCAAACATATACACATTTTAACAAACAAAAAGTCTTTAGTCTGTTTGTCTAACTGCATGCTAACTGTCATTGTGCACAAATCAATGCATTTATTTCACTATTAATTAATCAAAGGGGCATTGTTAGAATAAGGGGCTGCCTTGGTGTCTGCACAAACCGAGTGCAGCAGCCCGTTGCTGGCTAAACTAGATTAGCTTGCTTGGAAGAGCATATCCACATATTGCAAAATACAAAAGGGGTGAGGTTTACCTAGTGTAATGTGCTATTATATAAGAAACGCTGTTGGTAAAAATATGATACAAATCTATAATCACTGTAGCTTTGTAAGTATTGTAAAACTTACCTACCGAATGCTCTGGCTAAAATATTTCCTGTTTTCTTTTTCTCGAGGCTGTCATGTGATCTAAGTCGTGTGACGTCATTTAAGATGAGAATCGTGTTTATCCCGAGGACAACCACTAGAGGGCGGTTTAACAGCAAACGCTATAATGTCAGCAGTCGATAAAGCAGCCAGTCAGTCCCACGCTGCAGTGACGTTAAATAGGGTTTGATATCTTGCCGGTTTGGAGTGAAGTTTATTTTTCAATGCTCAAGAGATAATACATGATTATACATAACATGAAAACAGACTAATACTCCTGATGCCTCTGAATAATTCAATATAAATACTAATTACAGTTGATCAGGAGGTTTGAGATTCATGCCTTTGGTTAATCGTTTACTCGTGAGTAGCACATGAACAGTGGTTCTCCCTAGCAGCGGCAGTGCCAGGCATCCAACCAAGCATGATCTGCCCATCCCTGTAAGCCCCAAGGCATCTGCTGATCTCTGTGTATCTTTGCTAAGAAATAGAATGTCGTCCAGTAATGCTAAATGCTGAAAAGAGGACCAAATGTGTCACTCAAATGTTGTAGAGAATGCCATGCCTTCTGCAAAGATAAACATATTAGGCTTTTCTATGGTAGAGATAGTGTACAAGACATGGATAGATGACCAATGGCATTGTATCTCACAGCCTAAATTGTACAAAATGTTAGCATTATAGATTACAAGAACATTCAAATGATAAACTCCAAGTTAACTTTTGTTCATCCACGTTGTTCCAAACAAAGACTCAAATGATTGGGAAGATTGATACTGACCCATACCAACTTCATTCCAATTCCTGATCAAATCAAATAACCAGTTTGATACTGACCCATACCAACTTCATTCCAATTCCTGATCAAATCAAATAACGAGTTTGCCGGAGTTTTATGTAGAGGTCCCAAATCTGCAACACACACCCCTAAACCCTGGTGACAAGGTTTAGGGGTTGAGTCCCAGTTTGACTGGGGCTATTGTTGACTGCTGTAACAATGCTTACTTATGCTATCAGGACTGCAGCTGTGTGGCTTGATATAAAGCAGAAGTCTGTATGTGACTTTATTATCACTCTAAATACTGTGAATTTATTGTAATTCTGTTTTGTAGCAAGTGGTCACATGAAATCAGCCCATTAGCTGTGTATATCATTATCATGATGATGAGCAAACTTGTAACTGTAGATGTATCTCAGACATTGACTTTCAGGAAACTAGTAGTCAACAATTAAATGTATGAGAATGAGATGAAAGGAAACCATAATAATACAATAATACAGACAGACCAGGCCAGAATAGGCCCTGTTTAATTTATTTCCCAGGATGAGTCCAAAGCCTTGGGGATTCCCAGCCTGACGCTGGCGTTGACTGTTGTAAATCGAACATGATCACAGCCCAGAGGCGCTAATCATTTCTGGTAATCTCTTTCTCTTCTCTGAAATGTATTATTTAGATGAATAATTCAATGTGATGTTTGCTTCCCAACTCCTCAGTACAAAAACACAGTGTTCAAAATGCCACCCTATTCCCTGCATAGTGCAGTATATTAGACCTCCCACTCCTAACATAGTGCACTAGTATTGATCAAGGACCATATGGAGAATGGAGTGGCATTTCTTTTAGTTTATTTTGCTCTGCCTCTACTTAGTACTGAACCATGGTTCATACTCTCTTAGCAGGAGATCACTCCCACATTTATAATGAACACATTTTCAGGTAAAAATTCTTAAATTCATCCCAAGAAGCTTTTTCATGAACATTGACCTAAAATATTCCATCTCTCCCGCCCAAAAAACCTTAAGGATTTATTAATTGAAATAAAGAAATGCATTTTGAGACTATCCAATCTTTAGTTGGGGAGGTTTCCAAACAAGGACATTATAGATATGACCTGTCTAGGTGAATCAGGGATGAAATATTTTAGAACCAGGATTGCTCTTTAAGATGTTCGATTGAGCATGAATTTAAATTTTGAAAATGCATGCTTTCTATACAACCAGTTTGCGTTGTCATGGAAACATTATTTTTAATGTTAGTATATAACATACAGAATATTGTTAATCTGGTGGTACATGACTAGAATTGTTATCAGATATGTGCATATATATATATATATATATATATATATATGTGTCTAATATTGTGTAGGTCCCCCTTTTGCCACCAAAACAGCAGCCCCGTACGTAACAAACTGCGATGCACTGTGTTCTGACACCTTTCTATCAGAACCAGCATTAACTTTTTCACCAATTTAAGCTACAGTAGCTCGTCTGTTGAATCGGAACAAACGGACCAGCCTTTACTCCCCACATGCGTCAATGAGCCTTGGTCACCCATGACCCTGTTGCCGGTTCACCGGTTTTCCTTCCTTGGACCACTTTTGAAAGGTACTGACAAATGCAGACAAGGAACACCCCACAAGAGCTAACACATCTAATTTGATGACAAAATTAAGAAGCAGGACAAATGGGCGAAAGGATTTGAGCGCCTTTGACAAGGGCCAAACGGTGACGGCTTTTTCAGAGCATTTTCAAAACTGCAGCTCTTATGGAGAGTTTCTATGCATCACAGTTTGTTGTGTATGGGGCTGCTGTTTTGACTGCAAAAGGGGGTCCCCCCCAATAATAACAACATTTTTTGTATTTTTCGCAAATTGTTGTTATTATTGGGGGGGACCCCCTTTTGCTGCCAAAACAGCAGCCCCCTACACAACAAACTGTGTGTGTCTTTCTCTTGCTGTCTCCGTTCTATGGGCTCAGACTAATTCAACATGAAATTGTTATTTTGCTATTTATTTTCCTTTTTTAATGTTTACATGGATACCTATTTATTAATTATTTTTTATTTGAAAGTGGGGATTATGAATACCTACACCATATGGCATTCTTTCTATTTGATCAAAGGCTCTCAAAGTATTCCTCATTAAGAATAATTTTGTAAACAGAGCTCCTAGGAGATTAAGGCCCCACTTCCCTGAAATACTGTTTACTCTTTTTTTCTAACGAGTCATTTTGCAGTGTAATTGTAGTTAAATCGCATTATAGGGTGAATTACATACACTTACATTTGGGAAGGCAGTGGGTCAAGTAGGTTGTCTAGCAACCGCAAGGTTGGTGGTTCGATCCCCGGGTCCTCCTGACCAAGTGTCGAGGTGTCCATGAGCAAGACACCTAACCCCAGCTACTCCCAACGAGCTGGCTGGCGCCTTGCATGGCTGACACCGCCATCGGTGTATGAATGTATGAATGGATGGGTGAATGTGAGTCTCTGTAAAGCACTTTAGTGGCCATTGGTCAGAAAAAGCGCTATATAAATGCAGTCCATTTACCATTTTACACTATACACATGCTGCAATTACTGGGTCCAAAATACCAGAATCCATACAGGTAATGCACTTCTAGTTCAGCTTTAAAATGACAGTTCTTTTGCATTTGAATGATATACCTGCCCAAGGTGTTTGCACCAGTGAAGAGTATCCATGACAACAGATTAATAAAAAATTCAGTTGACCTTTAAAAAATGCCAGTGGAAAACTATTGGAAAATTAAAGAATGTAGCACCAACTCTCAATCGTTAACTCCTCAATATTGAGATGGCAGGGAGTCAGAGTGATAATAGTAAGGTTGCTGAATGTCGTTGTGTCCTTGAGCAAGGCAGTTTACCCTGCCTTGCTCCAGGTGGAATGTCCATGTACTGTAAGTCTCTCTGGATAGGAGCATCTGCTAAATGATTAACATGTAAAATTTAAATGTCTTACAATGCATGATATTAACAGCATTTTCGTAAAGCAGTATTTGTGTAATTTGTTTCTGGATTAAAAAAATTATAATTGTAAAGAATTTAAGTGGATGAGTCGACCGTTCTTCATGTAGATATGTAGTGAAGCATAAAACATTAACGAGACGCACGATGATGCTAATAAATGTCAATTTTGGGGTCCTGGTTGTGTTTCTTGAGGGTCGACAAGACAGGTAGACCTGTTGAATAAAGAAGCGACAGCCAGAAATAAGAAATAGCGGCGCTAGGACCCTGACCGGGCTGTTCCTACGGTAGAGAACAACTGTATTCACGACGAACAACTATCAGCCATCCTTACAAGGAAGAGAAAAAATAACCATGCAATTTAAATAGATTGCAAAAGGTACGTTAAGTGTTTGTTACAGTTTATCCAGTCGTTGTCGCGAGCCGTCGACGGAACTATTGAGGCATAATTAAACATTTTGTAGACGTTTTATGATGTCGTGGTTCTTCTTGCTTCTAGGTTGTGAAGATGGATCTTTTCAGTGGTTTAGAAACACCATGGGTTAGGCTGCAGACACCGGCAAACAAGATTTGATTCTCAATCATTAATGTAAGTGGCATGCTGGAATCATACGTTACATTGTGGGGCAAACTGTTTTCTTGGTTATCTGTGCGTTTATTCGTTTCCAAATGTGGTTACATTTCCGTTACGGGCTGCTCTCTGAGTCATACAGTCCCAACCCTGCCCACTGACGGAAACCTCAGGAAAACTAGATGGAAGCTTTATCCATAACAGCACCCTGCAAGAGAATGTAGCACTAAAATCTATGGCAGACCTATGTAGAATGACTGATTTACATTCAGCTATAGGCTATGTGTGTTTAAAAGTCAAGTTGTGTGGTGATGGGGCTACAACATAAACCCGTAACCCATTTAGCAGTGCAGTTTTAACAGTAATGTACTTTTTACCTACTTGTTGTATGCCGTCACATACACTACCATTTTCAGCTAGTCAGCATTCATGTTTTAAACCATATTGTTTAGTATGTCATTGTATGCAACATGTAGATACTATTTATGTTAATCCATAAAATTCATAATAAACAGTTTATGCTGGTTCACAACTAGCGAAAAATAACTGTTAGAAACCACTCTGTTTTATACTGTCTGCTCGTAAAGGAGAAGCACTTCCCGCATAGAGTCATGATGGTTTTTATTATTTTATTGGACTTCCTGTCCCAATGTATACTGACATAATATTATTTATATGCTCACTACTTTTACCAATATGCAATCTCCCTCATGTACTGTGATGAATCATACTTATTGTAATCACTTCACCATCCCTCTATAGCTTTTTCGGTGTCCAGAATAACACTTTTAAGACATTCTCTAAAAGATTACGTATAAAGTGCACTATATTTGACCAGAACGTTCCCTGTACGACACAGCTGGTATTTAAAGCATCCGATTGTTCCTATGAATCACTGAACAAACATTGTCTCAGGGTGTTTGCAGTAATTACCTTGAGGAAACTATTTTTAATTACTACCACAGGAATATGTACCATATATTATTGGGTTAGGGTTTCTGGCTATTTCACATCGCTAACACGTACATTTCTACAAAGTTACTCTTGTTACACTTTAATGGATCAAAAGCTGTGTTAATATAGTCCAATGTGACTTGCACTGAAGCTCTGGGATGGAGTACTCTAGATAAAAGTGCAGTACTGACACAGCTCAGTTGAACACTGCAGTAAAGCAGGCTGCTGATATTTCTTGCTCATCTTGCTGTCAGTAATTAGTCATTAGAACAGGTGTTCCTGCTGAGTTCAGGATTGGGGTCAGAGGTCTGGCTGTGGGGTCGAAGGTCAGGAGGGCCAACTGCTGTTGTTTGTGGATCTTCTTCTAGGAGATCCTGTCTGGTTGGTAGGACTGCTTTCAAAGGCTAACCTGGTGTCAGTATGATATCAGTTCTGGGGGCTAACCTGGTGTCAGTATGATATTAGTTCTGGGGGCTAACCTGGTGTCAGTATGATATTAGTTCTGGGGGCTAACCTGGTGTCAGTATGGTATCAGTTCTGGGGGCTAACCTGCTGTCAGTATGGTATCAGTTCTGGGGGCTAACCTGCTGTCAGTATGGTATCAGTTCTGGGGGCTAACCTGGTGTCAGTATGATTTGCTTAAGTGAGCAGATAACAAACACATCTTGAGATGACAACACATTTAATGTAATTTTACAAGCATAGCAGGGTCTTCACATACACACATACACTTCTATTTTCAGTGGCATTTTGATTTTTTGGGGGGGGCAGAAAGTTGTTTGGCCATGTTTCTGCTAACCTACAGTAAACTGTGGCAGTAGGGAAGTGTAGCTCGGTATTCCATATCGTACCAGGACAGATCTATAGGGCATTCTATCACAATGTATTCATTATGTAGTGATATTGGGAATAATGACAGTATGACCCCAAGGCAGGTTATGTACAACATGACTAGTTTAGTGATCAATAGCTTTTGATTGGATATTCCATACCGTTAGCTTCAGAAGAACCCATCTATTGTAGAGCAGCTCACAGCTCTGCTTTAGTCCGTATCACCGTGGTTACACGTGCTTTAACGTGCAGCGCGAGAGAGCATAGGAGAGACACTTGAATCTTTTATCTGCTTAACTGTTTGGTTGAATCAATAATGTACAATGCTGCAGAACATAAATCCCCAAGACAATAAACTCAAATTTTAAGTCTGTACTTTTTATTATCACATAAAAACCAGAAAGCATGGTAGCTATGGTGGAGGTTCTTCAGTTGAAATGTAACAGTGAGCAGTAAATACGTCATGTGGTTCTGTCTTTCTGTGCCTGTCTGTCTGTCTGCCTGTCTGTCTCTGTCTGACTGTCTGCCTTGTCAGATAAGTAGGTTACTCCTGAAGGATCCAACAGTCAGACCGATGAGGAAATAATTGCTAACGATAAATAATTAATTGAGGCAGCAGCAAGTTTGAGAAATGCCAAGGAAGGACCTTTAGTGGATCAGGGTTTCTGAGATCATTCTGAAGGAAAGAGCTGTACACATTTATACCTGAACTCTGCTTGTTCAGATTTGCTTTACATATGTTTTCTTTAAGCATGGTTTCCACTTGTGTACTAGGCTGGCACAGTACAATACGTTGAACTCAGCAGTCTTTGTTGTAAATGGACTCCGGATGAAATGGTCCTGACGAAACAGGCAGCCAGTCAGACACTAATCAGCCTGCCTGTTCAGATTTGTTGGTAATATACACAGAATAACAGATTCTTCACAATCTGTTTAAGATACTTCACACTGAATAAAGAGCAGAGATTACAAATAGAATAGGGAAGTACAAAAAAATAATAAGATTAGAAGGATATTCAATGAAGCCGCACGACTGACGAAATTTATAAACCAAATATATACAAATATCAGAATGTGTGTGTATGTATGTATATATATATACATATATCTCTCTATATATATATATCTCTATATATATATATATATCTATATCTCAGAATGACCATCTAAATACGTTAGACTAGGTGTGTATACATGACAATGAGAAGCTATGTATGTTTATACATGAGAAGAACCAGATCTAGGCCTAAAGACGAGGTGTGCATGTTAGGTTATGGGATGGTGAGGTCTGACTCTTCACTCTCTGGTATCTTGGTTGTGTTGACACTGAAGGAGGGGTTATTTTGCACCCAGGACTCTGACCTCATTCCGGTAGGGTGACTGACTAACCCTTCCAATGGGGGCAGATGGGACCATAGAAATAGAATGGATAGAAAGGCCATTCCAATTCAAATCAATGTAGCAGAATGGTCAGAGCGGCAGCCATTTTTATGTGTACCATTCCATTGCAAAGGTCTAGCGGTCTACTTCCGCATTATACCGAATTGCGTGTTGTCACCGTGACAACTAACAACAATCGCCATTTTGTTGTGTACTAATCAAATGACCACGCCAAGCAGTTCAATGGCCTTTCTATCCATTCTCTTTTTGTGGATGGGACACGCCGCGTTGTCTCAGAAGGTTATTAACATCTAATGGATTTGATTTGTGATCCCTGTTCAGGCAGCCAGCGAGTCTGTCAGCTAGCCTTCCAGTCAGCCTGGGCTGCTCTACTGTTACAGGGGTGCTTTATACATGGTTGACGTTGAGGAGAGGGAGTTCGTTTCCTAGGAGGGTTATTTTGGTTCAGCTACAGGAAGCTGTTGACAGGCAGGCAGGGAGATGGCCAAATTGAGGGTGGTAGTCTTTAAACATACAAACTAAATTGGGTTCATCAAGGTTAAGAAACAAACCATGAACAAGTCATTATTTCTTATCAAAGCACAGTCTCTGGAGTTATCAAAACATTATTTGCCGTGCTATAGTGTCACTAGAACCGTGGTTAAAAGGCTTGAGATATTTGTGTAATTTTAAATAAAACTAAATTGAAGGAGGCACATTGTATGCTTGTTTAGTAGAAAACACAATCCAGTGTAGCACAGCATGTCCCCCTGGGTCGGTTGGGCTCTTGATGCTCCTTCACGCTGGGCTGACTGCTCATAAGTGTTTATCAAGTGTGTTCAGTTTTCGGTCTATTTAATGTAATTGAATGATAATACGATAATTTTAGCTCGCTATAAAAGATTTAAGTGTTTGTGTTCTCGGAATATTGCTCTCCTTTTCCTAAAATGTAAATTTTCCAGAAAGAGAACATATAAATCCCCCCCCCCCTTTTTAATGTGTGATATATATTTTTCTCAGATTTTCTTCCCTTCCCGATTCCCTCTCTAATCCTACTATGTTCAGATCTGTGGGATGACGAGGGCCGCGCACAAGGTTCATCCAACCACGTGTCACCCGAGCTGCCGATTTCTTTTTGCACTGTTCACCCAACGGATCATGCACGGGATGATTACGTTCACCAACTATACTTCTGCGATTGAATCCACAGGCGCCCGATCTGAACATAAGGAGTCACCGGAAAGTGAGGTGGAAGGATATATAATCTGATTTATCTAACCCAAATTCCAGGCAGCACTATGCCAATTTTGCGCTGCCTCGTGCAGGAGGCCCGGGGAAATTCAGAATCCATGGTCAGGCTCGAACCCATGACCATTGTGACGTAGCAGCGACTTAGTCCACTACGCCATGTGGACCCCCAAGTAAATACTTTGACAAGTTGAATAAGAATAGTGTTAAATACATTTACAATTAGGAGAAAGTCACGCTAGACGGGATTGTGCCTCAGACAACTGAAATGGTTGCGGCAGCAGAGCTGGGCCACAAAATCGGCAGCAGCTTCTCAGGGAAGTCCAGTGTATCTATAACTGCAGCAGCTGGACCGTGGAGATGATGTAGTGGAGCTGAGCGGCTAGAGGGGTCCCTCCTCATCGTGGGTTTATACAGTTCTTTTCATTCGGTGGATCAGACAGAAGCCCCACAAGTTGACTGAGTGGACATGGGATTAGCTTTGAAACAGGCAGGGATGTGGGGTTTGTGTGTAGGAATGTGGGGTAACAGATTACTGCCAATGTGTATTTAAGACGTTTATTATGCGGACACAGCATGTTGGACAACTACAGTCAGACCAATTAAATGCTGTGTACAACCCAAGTATTACCAGGCTACATTTACGATTCTTTACCAGGCCTCTGTTTTAGAATGGGGCATTATGATGAACAACGCCCAGACTGCAAGAGTTGGTAGAGCACAGTCACTTTCACACCAGACGTGAGGATTTAAGGTCCAAGTGGGTCAGTATGGAAAAGTGGGAACAGTTTTGCACTTGTTGCTCTGGGTAAGACAGTAAATGTGAAGCCAGAGATGCAGAGGTGAGACTGAAGCCGGTGGGGGGGCGTCGTTGCCTGGTGACGAGATGTGAGAGGAGGAGATAAGATAACTGGCTCTTAAAGGGACATGGTCAAGAAGCAACTGTCAGTAAGCGGGAATCTTCTTTGACGTTGTTCAGTCAGGCGCAGTTAACCTGTTTGTGTTACCCCTGTGGTAACCGCTGAAACAGGAATATGGCTTTGCAATAACTTCTGATTACATCTGCTATTAAAATGGGAGGGTCTTTCTAGGGGAATTGTGACTAAGTCTCATGTTTCCTTCCCGATTATAACGATTTTGTTTTTGGTTGCAATTCAAACAGTAATTATAACATGCAACCTGTACTCATTTGATTATTGGCTTCTCAGTCTCAGTCCCCAATGTTTGCTCTAGTTAGGAGGAGCAGTTAATTGACCAGAATATAAACTATTTATTCTAGTGGGAATAAGCTGAGACTGTCAAGTCCATATATGTTTATTTAACACAGACCTGGCAACTTCCCACATTCAGGGTGGAGTCTGCTCCCATGGTGACGAGGCATCTGACAACATTACTTAATTGACCGAATAATCGCTGCATGTCATTTATGCCACAGGCTCTTTATTCCCCAGGATCCACCTGGATGCTGCTCGTAACCTGATTGGTTGCTGCTCTTCATCGACAGAGACTGTGGTAACATGTTGTGCAGTCTTTGTTCCGGTGTGGCCTGATGAACAGGGCCTTGGCGTGATAAGTGTGTGTTACCCTTCTGCTGTGGTATTTTCACTGTGACTCCATCTCCGCTATCCAGGTGTATGTTCAAGATGTGGCAGGGATTACCAAGATAAACAGAGGTGTCTCTTAACCCAGATGACACATCCTGACCTGCTAATAAAACCAGGACTAATCTTCTCTTCTTCCTTCTATCTTCTGTTCTGTTTGGTATCCTGGAAAGCAGAACTTGAAGCATTTTAAGGAATACATTTTTTTATTATTTATTATTTGTCACTCCCTGTGTCTTTCTCTCTATAATTTATGTTCCATTTGTCCCTGTCACTGCCTCGCTGGGTGTAGCCTTTGCTGGGGCTCTGTCTCCATGTCCAGAATGGAAAGTTACCGGGGTTACAGGCCAGACTGTCAGGGTCCAAGTTACCGGGGTTACAGGCCGGACTGTCAGGGTCCAAGTTACCGGGGTTACAGGCCGGACTGTCAGGGTCCAAGTTACCGGGGTTACAGGCCGGACTGTCAGGGTCCAAGTTACCGGGGTTACAGGCCGGACTGTCAGGATCCAAGTTACCGGGGTTACAGGCCAGACTGTCAGGGTCTAAGTTTCCTGGGTTACAGGCCAGACTGTCAGGGTCCATAAACTAAATTAGTACTGAAGCCGTCCACCTTCCGTTTCATAGCAGCTCCTTATACTGTCTATTTTAACCATTATTACGGTTCTCTTCTGACACGACATCGCTGGACTCTGTTACACCACTACTCCATCCTACTCTAGTAGTCCTAATCTGCATCTAATGTAATCTACCCCTATGCTAACCTAGTGCTACACCACCATTCTACTGCTCAGTTTATTGGGTTATTGTAGTTTGTGAGTGGTTTCTGTGTTACTGTAATCCCCTACATCTGATCCAGTTTACAATGTGTTCTGATCCAGTTTACAATGTGTTCTGATCCAGTTTACAATGTGTTCTGCTAGTTGCAGTGTAAGCCACAATGCGAATGTGTCTAATTTATTCTTGCTCTAATTTGATTAGCCCCTTTTAATTAAACCACTTCCCAGGTGGCAGAGATATCTATAGTGATCTTTTGTAGCTCCAAGCTGACCACCTCAATCTAGGTACAATCTTTGAGTCTGCTGTTAGCTGACAGGTTTCTGAGCGCTCCATGGGCCCATGAAATAATGCTAACTGAGGCTGGTAGGTGAGTGAGCGTCAGACACTTTGACCGTGACTTCCTGGTTAAATAAGCAGGGTGGGGTTAGGGCCTTGGCGTGGCAACCCACTGTGATAAATGCGCTTGTTGATTCAATGGGACTGGGCTGGAGTTGCATTTGGATAAAACCAAATTGGAAAATGGAGGAAAATATGGCAACAAGTATATCAAATTTTTTTCCCATTGTATTCAGTTTAGGTTCAGTAGGAATAATTACTCCTTTGACTTGTGTTTTGTGTTCCTGGAGATTTTTTTGAGAATCCCAACTGGAATGTTATAATAAATTTAATTCTGGAGGACCAAGCGGACATTGAAGCATTGTGAATTCTCGACAGGAGGAATGTGAAGCCTGCGCTTGAATATGCTCTGACAAGTAAACAGCATTATGTTGCCTTTCACACTGTGGTAAACGAAATGACCCATCCATCTCCAAATGTTTTGCATAGTAAATAGCATTCCCCAGCTGCCAGTCAGACTCTTAATTGGGATTGCATGACATCCAGTCTTGTTCCAGCCATGCTTGGTTAAATCCCTGAGAGGTCATGTGGGCTTAACCCATTTAATCCCTAACTTGTTTTTATCGTGAACACATCATTTTTTTAAAAATCTAACACTTAAAGCCTAAAATATAAAGTATTGTTTTTGTTTTTAATGGGCTAAATGCATAGCACTACTCCATACATTGAGTTTAACCAAGTATTCCCTCAAAAAAATTGTTCCACAGAGCTAGTAGAGAAGGTACAAAATGTATACTGCTGGACAAAATCATTGAATTGTAAAATTCCTGAGAGGTTTTAGTACAGGAAGTGGAAAGCCTCTTCCAGCCTGCCTATATGACTCAACGAATACAGCCAGGAAGCACAAGGAATGCCCTTATAAATAGTGTTGTAAAGTTGTTATAATGTAGCTCCCATAGGAGGAGGACCTGACACCCCACCGTTCAAGGACCACCAGAAGCAGGCAAAAGAGGTATGGGGTTGTGGGTGCAAGTTAGGACATGACACAAAACTATACCGTTAAACACAGACTATCATTGAGCCACGGTAATATAATGAAGTAGTTTAGGGAGAAGGGAAGGCTGGACGGGACCAAAGCAAAGAAATGAACAAAACGTCCCCTCTTCTAACCTGCGCATCTCCCAACACAATCTAACTGGCACATGGATGAGTCATCCTAACCAAACTTACAGTTGGTGGTCCGCCCAGGTGTAACTAGTGTGCTTTAACAGGGGAGTATCCCTACGGGTGATGTAGACCCCGGGGCAGCTATACACTACTCCCCAACTCCCTGTGAAACAAATGAGAAATGAAGGATTAATGACAAGGATCACAAAGACAATACTGACTACTACACAACTACTACACAACTACTACACAACTACTACACAACTACTACACAACTACTACACAACTATCACTCACAGTGATGAACCCTGCAGGGGAGTGTTCTATCCATTTCCCCAACCAAGCTCATTCAATCACAATACTAATACAAATGAACACAAACAGCGTACAGACTCTCACAGCACCAGCTCTTACTCACAAAACAGAGAGAGACAATCCCAAAACGTCACATTATATAGAACAGAAGAGAATGATGGGATAGCATGTTGATTGGAACCAGGTGATCCGGATAACGAGAGGGAGGAGTCATTGATACGTGATGACGTGAGGATGATCAGTGCCACCTGTGTGGAACAGACTGAACTGAACTGAACAAACATAAATAATTTGGTTTGAAACCAATATCTATAGAAATACCTTCATAAATATTAATGAAATATCCCTGAAATCCCTCTGTTGGTTATGTCACATGTGTCTTTAGAGGAAGTATGTAGTCACCTGTGTGTTTGTGTGCGTATGTTGTGGACAGTGTATTTAGGGTTTGCGCGTTCAGTGTTTGTCAGTTATCACTTGCCTGTCTTACTCTCTTCCCATGCCTACTCTGTTCTTACACTTATAGCTGTAATAACCGCTTCATGCAGAGAGGTGTGTGTGTTAAATGCAGCTCTCAAAACCTGCTGTTAAAATACTGACACCATTAATGTCAATGCGTCCTACAGCTCATGGGAATAGCTCTGATCTATCTGTTTTTCCCATCTTAATTTTACTATTGTCTCTCTCATCACCGCTGTCTTTACTGTCCTCACGTTCTCAATCAATCAAATGTATTGTATAAAGCCCTTTTTACAACAGCAGTTACAAAGTGCTTTGACAGATACCCGGCCTAAAACCCCCAAGAGCAAGCAACAACAAGTGATGCACAGAAGAAACCTAGAGAGTGGCCAGACTCTAGGGGGTGGCCCATCCTCTTCTGGCTGTAGCGAATGGGGAATCTGTCCATTGTATTAAGGTTACATTGTTTATCAGTGTTCAATTAGTGTCCATAAATGGAGATAGGAATGGGTGGGCTGTGACCACAGTCTTTGTGTAGCATCATTCGGTGGTCTTGGGCAGGGAGAACAGGACGTGCTCTGGAAAGTAGAACATTCTACCTGTACAGTCAACAGATCTACTGTTGGTATCAGTCTGCCCAGGGTTTGTAAGATGTCTCGGGATATTTGGTCAGCGTTTGGTGTTGCAACCCTAATATCCCGACTGAACCACACGTGCCCCGGCAACAGGGGTTCGAACTCCGGTTTTGCCACTGTCTGTGCCCTTCCTATTTGTCTTCTACATACCTGTCTACCTCTGCTTCCTTCTGTCCTGACATTACACAGTCAAAAATACCCCCCAAAAAAGAAATCTCTGGATGTTTTAGAGCAGAAGTCACCACCGTGGGGTGTAGGTGATGTCACAATACCTAGGGCACTGAACAGCAAATAGGGTGGCATTTATACCAAAGATATGCTTGTAAAGAACACTGTGTGCCCAATTATTAGGCAGGTCAGTATTATGCATATGTTCCAACTCCAAGCTGTATAAACTGGAATGCTTATTGGATGTAAGCATATCAGGTGATGTGTATTTGTGTAATTAGGGAGGGTGTGGCCTAAGGAGATCAACACCCTCTTCCGAGGTGTGCATAATTATTAGGCAGCTTCCAGTGGTGGGCCGTCAGGGCCTGCAAGGCCTTCTCTGCAGGCCCAAAGATAATCAGAATCAGAAATGTTTTTTTGTACTTCTTTATTTTTTTTTCATTAACACTATATATATTTTACAAAGTTCATTTAAATTAGTCTATATGATGATTTCATTGCTACAGTACGTTCTTTTCAGTTGCCTTGCTTTTAGTTCAGATCATATATATTAAAGCTTTTATCCAATAAGATTTTTTCATCTGTGTTGTCTCCGGGTAGACTAGGGCATTCAGAATTCCGAGTGAATACCGCCTGCTGTTGAAGCCCATCAGGACCATGTTGTTGATTGTCATATTTTTAACCAATCAGATTTCGACTTTACCATGTTGGGCATGTTCTTTGACCAAGTAAAGCGTTTCTGCAGGCCTTACGTCAGCATCGTTTCTGTTGCTGATAGGAGTGGCAGTTCAATAAAGTTCACCAAAAAAAAAGTAGAAAAAGTTTGCCATACGAACAAGAACTAGCTTAGCTCTCCGGTCTCCGATTTCTTTACACTTTCAATTTTTAGATTGTTAGATTTTTACTTTTAGCAGAATGGCAGATGGAGGTGAAGCTTTGGTGGCAAATATAGGACTGGGCAATATCTTTTATTGGAACTTAATGCAAAGAGGTGCTGTACAACCGCGTCATATACGTTTTTTTAAAAGAGAAAGGAGGACGGACTTCGTTTTCAAATAATGAGCAGCTTTGGTGAGTTTGATGGATTTTTATATATTTTTACTAGCAGGGCCTTAACTAGGGATGGGCCGATACCGATACCAGTACATTTAAGTACAGGAAAGAATGAAGGATGCAATTCGGTGCATACTGTAACTGTAGAAAACGGCATGAGGAACGCCCCGGAACTTGCCTCTGAAAGCTACCTTCACTGAGGAAAGACAAATGCTGGTAGTTTGCAAAACTTCTGGGTGAACAAAATAGTGGTATTTCTGGGTTCTGACATAAGAAATAGGGAAATACGGAAATACGATGTAGCCTATTTATATTTTGTTCAATAGATTACAGTGATAGTACAGCTATTTGTGTACTGATTTATAATAAAACAATAAAATACCTTAACACAATAATATAGTAGGTAATTATCCCTGTTTTGGAGAAAGTCACTTCAAACAGATATTCTTATCTTATACAAAACTTCTATTGCATTCCGTTTACAAATGTGTTTCTCTCACTTAATTAGGGAAGGACACGTAAACCATTGACATCTAATAAATATTACACATTCTTGACCTGCAATGTAAATGATGTTCTTCTGGATATGTTGGAATATTTACTTTTCTGTGTTTGAATTGGCTGATCAACATCTAAGAAATAGCAGATTTTAGCTTGATAAATGTGACATTTGGCATAGTTCTTAAAAGTACTCCTATCGATACTCGAATCAGCAAATACCCAAAATGAAATACTCTGTACTTGTACTCGTTCCATAAAAAGTGGTATGGGCCCATCCCTAGCCTTAAAGGTTCTTAACGGGGCTTAGTGCATGTACTGTATTTGTATTTAAGCAGGGTGAGATAAACAGACACACTTCATCCTGGCACCAGGCCTGTTAATACTTGTTAATTATTACTGCTTGCTTGTTTTAGATCACTACTGGTGTGAAGCATGTTCAGATCGTATATACATAAGGCCTACGGTTCACATTCAGTGGTCTTAGTGGGCTGTGCCTTTTGAGTGTGTGTGGTAAACCTGGATTTGCGTTTAATTCGCAGCTTGTCTGCAATCTCTGGGGAAATCTGTTGAATCCTGATTGAGCCTCGTGTTAAATAACCTTCATCGAGTGGAATAAACTTATCGTCACTATGAATATGGGGTGCATTATATGCCGAATGACAATAACCTATAGCCCTAGAATGTCATTGTGAGGTAGGGCTGGGCGATATGGCCAAAAAATGATATCACGATATAAAATAGATATTTTTTCGATACGATATGTCTGACGATATATTGAAATATATATATATATATATATATATATATATATATATATAGGACCTGCTCTGACTTGATTAAATGAAAGTGTATTGTCTGCTGTATAAAGAAATAAAAACAATACATACAAAAAATATGGATTGACCTTGTTATATTTCTGTTTTAGGTTAGTGCTGCCACTATCACAAATTTTCTAACAACTAATCTTTCAACTAATTTTTCGATTGGCCGACTAATCTAAACGACTAATTTAAAAAAAGTCTTTGTTTTTCGTTGTGTCTTATTTTGAACTCAACTGAAGGGCAAAACATTAAATGTCACCTGTGCCATAAATAATATACATTTTACCAAATAAAAAATTACGAAGTGGGATGTTTTCCACATTCCAAAAATATATTGCACAAAGTTGCAAAGCTCATTAAGTAAACTGTTCAAAAACATTATGTATTAATCTAAGCACAAGTATCTGCATTTCCATTAGGCTATACCATATTAGTCCGAGTCTGGACTAGCCTACGACGCTTCACTTAGCTCCCCCCGCTTAGCGCTGCCTAATAATGAATTGCGCTGAAAGCAGGCAGGCACAAAGCTATGCTGCTGCATTTACACTTGTGTGCACGACAGGGTTTAAAACATTACTGCCAAAGTCTAAGTAGCCTGTTTAATATCCAATTAATATCCAACGGAGCCACGTGTGCATATTATTGAAAAACACTTTGAATCACAACTCCATTCTCCTCAAAGCAATTCTCCAGTAGAGTTGAAATGGCAAAATTCGAAATCGGTGTTCTCATTGCTGTTTTCACGTAGCCTAATATTTGTGAAAAATAATATTACAATCCTCAAGGAAATGCGCACATTTAAGTACAGGAACGAACGAAGGATGCAAGTTATTAGGCTAGTCACTGCATACTGTATCTGTAGAAAACGGCATGAGGAACGCCCCATAAAAAGCCTCTGAAAGCCACCTTAGTAGATTGTTTTATTAGAATCGGTAGAAGTATTGCAAACTATCAAATACCTTTACAGAATATTATATTAGGTCATCCCTGTTTGGAGAGAGTACTTAAAACAGACATTCTAATCTTACACAAAACGTTTGCAATGCTTAGTGCAAATGTGAACTGAACACAAACATGCCACTACTGAATTCGCTTTCACAAACGTGTTTCTTTCATTTTAGCTAATTAGGGAAGGAGACATAAACTATTGACATTTGTAACAAATATTACAGATATGTTAGATGTTTCTTTGTTTCAGAACAAAACCAGCTGTTATGGCGATATGTCGATATGGGAAATTCTTCTCAATATTATTTTCAAAAACTCGATAACGATAAATATCGAATTATCGCCCAGCCCTATTGTGAGGTTATTATAATGCGTTTTAATTTCGGGAAGATCGTGAAGGCCTAGGTGTAAAATGCACGCACGCCACTAGTAGCTTCTGTTCCTTGAGCAAAATGGCCCAAAGAGATTTAACTGACTCTAAAAATGCATAAATTGTAATAAGTATTTCAGAGGGATGGAGAACTAAGATATTGCATGTGATGACAGAACCATCAAACGTTTTGTTGCAAATAGTCAACAGGGTCACAAGAAACGTGTTGAGATAAAAAGACGCTAATTAACTGCCAAAGATTTGAGAAGACTCAAATGTGAAGCTACCAGGAACCCATTATCCTCCAGTGTTGTCATATTTCAGAACTGCAACCTACCTGGAGTGTCCACAAGTACAAAGTGTTCAGTGCTCAGAGACATGTCCAAGGTAAGGAAGGCTGAAACCCGACCACCACTGAACAAGACACATAAGTTGAAATGTCAAGACTGGGCCGAGAAATATCTGAAGACAGATTTTTCAAAGGTTTTATGGACTGATTATGAGTGACTCGACGGATCAGATGGATGGGCCCGTGGCTGGATCAGTAACGGGCACAGAGCTTCACTTCAACTCAGATTCCAGCAAGGTGGATGTGGGGTACTGGTATGGGCTGGTATTATTAAAGATGAGCTAGTTGGACCTTTTCCAGGTTCAAGATGGACTCAAACTCAACTCCCAAACCTACTGCAAGTTTTTAGAAGACACTTTCTTCGAGCAGTGGTACAGGAAATAGTCTGCATCTTTCAAGAAGATCATGGTTTTTATGCAGGACAATGATCCATCGCATGCATCGAAGTACTCTACTGCGTGGCTAGCCAGCAAAGGCCTTAAAGATGAAAGAATAATGACATGGCCCCCTTCCTCACCTGACGTAAACCCTTTTGAGAACTTGTGGTTCCTTCTTAAACTGTCGATTTATGGTGAAGTTACACCTCTCTGAACAGTGTCTGGGAGGCTGTGGTTGCTGCTGTGAATTTTGAGTCATTTGTTTATTCTCACTTTAACACATGAAAATCAAATGAACATTTGTGATTTTCATTTAGTTGCATAGTTATTCTGCACACATAGTTGCCCAACAAAAACAAAGACTGAGAGCACTGTAGTTCAATAATAAAATGTATCCTCAAAAAATACAACTTGCCTAATAATTGTGCACACAGTGTATGTACACTCATGGCATAAGCCAAAAAACGTTCAGAAGCCTGACCTTGTAATTTAGCAGCTGTAATTTGGTTCTTGTCTATTCAAATGTCTAATACATGCATTTCTTTTGATGATGATTTTAAATGGACCTGATTTAAAGCTCCTAATATTTAACCATATTGAAATATCAGCAGAATGGGCAGACTCATTCCGCTGTACTTGGCGTTTGTGAAGGATAGCTTGTAGTAGAACAAGAAATCAATTCTAAGTGTACTTTCAGAATGAAGGTGGTTTACGTGGGTTTTGATTGAGTCAAGCTAAGGGATTTGTAACTCGGAGCCTTTCAGGATGAGCATGTTTGAGAGTTGAGCAGGTTGACGTAGAACAAGGTTTGGTATTCAGGAGGAGATGGAGAATGTGATTGAAGTAGGAGCATGAAGTGTCCTACGTCCCCGTCAGTAACAAGCCCTTCCTGAATGGAGAAGAATCATGCAAATAAAATACATTAATTTATATAGTTTGCCTCATATGAAAAACACAATTAAATATATCTATGAAAAACACAATATATACATGATTGTGGTGCATTTCCTGCAAAAAACACACAATGAATCATCTATACATATTCAAAGAATGTTGATATAACTCAGCAGATTTCAAAACAACTATATATTCTTTTGTTAACTTTCTTATGTGTAAATATTACATCTCACCAACCATATTCTTCAGCTATATTAAAACAAATATTGATTGATATACCCGATCCACCAAAATCTAAATGTCACCCCAGGATGAAATCCCCCCGTTCTAGATTAAGCCACTTCCTGGATGACGTTTCTTAGCCTCTGCGGCCGCTCTGTTCCAACAGCAGGAACGAACTCACAGCATTTTGCAAAGCTGAGAGATAATAAGATAGCTGTGCATGTGTGTGCGTGCGTGTCTGTGTGTGTGCTCACTTTCTAATATGCTCAGAGTCATGTGTGTTTATTCTTGCCTGGCCCATCCCACCTCAGCCCAGTTGCTCCGCCCCTTTCTCACACACAAGTCGCTCAAGTTGCAGCAGAATTGTGGTTGGTTTACCCTACAGCAAGGGGTGTGGCCTACACATTGCAGCCAGGGGTGTGGCCTACGCAGCACTCTGGCTAGATGCTAAGCTAGTCAGCTGGTTGACAGGGCTGAGGGTTGGAAGATAACTGCTGCTGCTGTCAGGGTTAAAGACTGGTTCAGCAAACTGCACCAAACTAAAACGGTAAGGAGACCTCGTTAATGACCTGAGAGAGAGACTGGACCAGAGGTTATGTAGCTTTGGGGGTCGATGTAGAGAGGACAGGATGAAGTTAATGTGACATGATTAAGAGGTGTGTGTGTGTGTTGTGGAATGTGATCACACCCTAGATCTACAAGTTGAAAACTGTTTGACTCCTGGTTACACAATGGTCTGTAATGGAGCAGGACTTGTGACTCTAGGCTATGTAGGGATTTGGTTTCTCAGGTACTGCTGTCCTCCAGGCGTTTCTGATGGAAACGGTGTTGTTCTGATGGAACATCTCGACGACACTGTGGACATCTTGACGTTGTAGGTCATGGGAACATTCAGTTGTTTGACTTTCTAATTCCTGGTGTACAATTATAATATCCAGCTCTGGACTGGATTTCTACAAATCTTTTGTTGGTGGTGACTGTTATCAGACGCCAGACTTCACTCTCACTCTGGAAACTTTTTGTTATGATCATTTCCATTTGACCAGAAGGTCATGGAGCCAATACACACATGGTGTCCAATGGTACCATGAAATCTTACAACCTGCCATTAAATATGGAAAGCTTTTCTGCCATAGACGTTCATTATGGTGCAATGTGTTTCAAACAGCTCTACTGTTGTCAGACTCATTAGCAAAGTGTCTGAACTTGTCGTCATTCGTAACAAATGGCGTTTTAATGAACCATGTGAATTTAAACTGGTGACAAACACGTTCTATCTTCAGGGTAGTGTTCTCCGCACTTACACAAGTCTTTTACTACACAATATCACACACATTCACAGTCTTTTTTTTTCTCTATTCACTGGTATGGCAAGGCAACATGTGACAGTAAAAGGTTTAAAGATGGTGTTTGGCTCGTCTCTTGGAGAAGAGAAGACAGAGAAGAACTTGTCTGGTACTGATACAGGGTGATGCATTAATGGCACACTATTCCCTAAAGAGTGCCCTACCACTGTCCACAGTCCCTAGAGTGCTGGACAAAATGAGGTTGCTACATAGGAAATGGGGTGCTGTTTGGGAGCAAGGCTTCGCGAGGCTCCATGACATTTACATTATGCCACAGCGTCCCAGGGCCTCTGGGAAACGTTGAGCACTATGTAGTGAATAGGCTGCCGTTCAGGACTCATATCTTACCTTCTTTGTATGAACAGGCTGTTTGTTGTAATTCATTTAAATTATATTGACTTGATAATAATTAAATTATTCTTAAACCTAATAATGAACCTCAGGCCAGGCTGTTTTCCCCACTCACTAAAGTTGATTAACTGCTTTGTGTGTGTGTGTGTATACCCTGAAGGTTGTCACTATGTTCTTCTGACACACACACACACACACACACACACACACACACACACACACACACACACACCTCTGAAGTTGTACATGCATCTTGTTAATTGCACATGGTTCTGTTGAATTAACCCTTGCTATATTGTTCAACCCTTTAAGTCCATTTTCTCTTTTTGAGCAAAATGACAAACTACATGCATCTGAGTGTTCAGCTGGCATCAGGTTAGTTTCTTCTAGCAGCTTGAGTACACAGTTTGTTATTGAATAGGTGGGTCTGTCTCTGGGTGTGTGTTAAGGCAAACATTTCCTATAGCCTAAAGCCAGTGTTCAGGCTTACTAGCATACACCTTAAATGAGTATAGAAAATTAAATGTTTGAGTCGATCACTAGGCTTGATTATTGTCCTAAAATCAAATATTACACAGTCCTCACTGAGACATCAATTCAACCACCAAAAGTTTAAAAAAATTATGCAATCCCTAGGGTAAATTACTAATTTGCTAAGGAATGGAAATGTGGGATAAGTGAATCAAAATGGCTGTTTGTGTAGATGTGTGCTGTTTGACAGAAAGTCTGAATATTTTTCAATATATTTAAATGTAGGTAGAGCTTCAAAGGTCACAGACAGACAATTAACCCCTAGACAATTAACCCAGTGCCATCAGGGGTTAAAGGCCATGGGTTAGTTTTCCAACCCGGGTCATAGGTCATGGGGTAGGTTTTGTGGAATACAATATGTCTAGGTCGTGTTTATTTCCTCAGCATGAGTCCACCATTTTTTGGACTAGCTTCATTATATGAGAAACCTAATTTGATGATCAGGCTTGTGTATCCAACATGGAAGATGAAATCGATCTAGGATTTCTTTTCTTTAAGCTGACACTTTGTAAATAAAGGATCTTTTTTTCCTAGGCCTTGCAGCTCCTTAACTGGTTTCCAAATATGTTTGTTTTGATGTCTTGCCAAGTGACTGGGACCTACTTTAGACTACAATCTGTTGCATATACTGGAATGGTTGTTTCTGTAGGGTGAAAGAAAACATACTGGGCGAGAGTGTTGGCCCATATTTAGTGTTTATTATAATTAATAGGGGAATAAACGAATTATCATTGATTATAAAATTATGGTGATGAGCATATTCTATGCTTGTCAAGTGTGAATGAATCAAATAACAGGCATTCTACCAGAGCATTTTGGAACTCTTTGTTTCCGTGGCTTTTTGGTAACTATGGCAACGGAGGCTGCTGCCATCTCATTCACCTTTGTCACTTCCCTACGACGAGGAATGTGGCATTGCAACAAAACTGTACAGAAATCACACTGGATTATGAATTCATTTTTGTTTAAACCGGGACACACTGCACATAATAATCAAGCAATGAGACACGCATACACCACGGCTAAGCGCTGTCCAGACACAGGACATATTAACCATGTAACACAAACCCCCCCAAGCCTTATTGCTGAGTAGAAAGTGATGTCACACACGTGGTATTCACGGAATACAGTTGCACCTCTGTCACTCGGTTGTGTGGTTGCCATGGTCATGGAGATTTTGAAGATTCTGCATTCACATTGATGACCCAAAGCTGAATAGGGTTTTTGATATCTTTACCCTATATCTTAACATAACAGTTATAAATGCTAAACAAAAGCATTGTTAAAGGAGGTAAATATTTTGTAGAAAATTATTTTGCCATATATTCACATGTACTTTGGATTATAGTCATTAGCTAGCTAGCAAAATGAGTAAAAAATAACAATGCTAACGTTAGCAAGCTAAAACTACCCTCAATATAAACTAGCTAGCTAATGCTGTATGTAAAATCGACATAAAAATAATGATAGCAGGTTTAGCTACTAACATGTCTTAGAGATCGTATCAGGTTGTCTAGCCTTAGTAATGCACTTTAGACCAATCTTTAGAATAAGGTGACCAGATTTCTCAAATGAAAACCGGGGACATTTCCAGGTTGTTTATATTTCTACCGGTAATGTTATTATTTATGAAATAAAAAGGGGGACCATTCTGGTCTAATGTATTCAGTGTTAAAGTTACACTGTGATAGAGGGAGAAAACAACTATATTACAGAAACTCTACAGACAAGACAGAACTGTCCCATCTGAAAAGTCAT
>JACXGM010009570.1:0-27389 GCA_016801145.1 Umbra pygmaea | reverse complement strand
GCAAGTGAAGTGTATATGTGTGTGGGCAAGTGAAGTGTATATGTGTGTGGGCAAGTGAAGTGTATATGTGTGTGGGCAAGTGAAGTGTATATGTGTGTGGGCAAGTGAAGTGTATATGTGTGTGGGCAAGTGAAGTGTATATGTGTGTGGGCAAGTGAAGTGTATATGTGTGTGGGCAAGTGAAGTGTATATGTGTGTGTGCAAGTGAAGTGTATATGTGTGTGTGCAAGTGAAGTATATATGTGTATGTGCAAGTGAAGTATATATGTGTATGTGCAAGTGAAATATATATGTGTATGTGCAAGTGAAATATATATGTATGTGTAAATGTTTAGTACCAGTATATATGTATGTGCAAGTGAAGTATATATGTATGTGCAAGTGAAGTATATATGTGTGTGTGCAAGTGAAGTATATATGTATGTGCAAGTGAAGTATATATGTATGTGCAAGTGAAATATATATGTATGTGTAAATGTTTAGTACCAGTATATATGTATGTGCAAGTGAAGTATATATGTATGAGCAAGTGCTTAGTAGCAGTATATATGTATGTGCAAGGGAAGTATTGAATTTTGGCCTAGGCGGCTTCTCATAATGACAGGCTGGACAAAACACAATGTAGCTTTTGCTCACGCTACACAGCTACTTGCTGCAAAAAGTAGCTAGCTACTGGAAAAGATACTCTGTTCAAAAGCAACTGAGGTAATAATGCCAAGATACTGAAAAATGTAGTTAAGTTAGTAGCGTCGCTACTTGTAGTTAAGTCCCCAACACTGTACTCTGTTTATGGCACATCTCAATCCAATGTGTAATGTTTTACTAATAGCTGCAACACAAGGTTAAAGTCTGTTGTACACTTGGTTTTACAATCTTACAATTGTGTTTTGTAAAAAGATTGCATAAGTCAAACCAATGTGTATTGTTTTAATAGCTGTGACACAATGTTACAGACCATTGTATTTTGCAAGAAGATTGTTTTACTAATAGTTGTGACACTAGGTTAGACTGCAATGGTCATAATTGCAATGTTGTAAAAAATAAAATATCCTAAGTTACTCGTTTTTCTGAGTGGTTCATATTGCACAGGGGCATTGTCAATAGTTTGATATATTGCCTATATTGAGCATAGAGCACAGTGACATTATCAGTAATTTAGTGTTAATTATACACCATTTTAGTGTTGCTTTAGCAGTAAAACTGTTAGATTGTTAATTTAACATAATTGAATTGTTTATTTATTCACTATAGTAGCTAACTTCAACACTAGTCAAGTTTTGGCATCCAACTATATCAGTGTTAGTTATTAAGAAAATAGTTAACTCTGGTTTAGTTACTTCAGTATTTTTTAGGTTTTCAAATGTTAAACTGTTTGTCTTGGTCCAGTAACAATGTCATAGTGAAATTAATGTAAACAATTTGTAAAGTGTTAATTTAATATTTTTGTGGTGGTTCCCATTTATACACTGTGAAAGTGTGATATTTAACTCTTATGGGTTAAATACCTTCATTAAAATTTGCTGTGCTCATAGAACACCTTTTAAAGGAATATCAGTATTAACTTACAATTGTTATTGAAGATTATTGTCATAAGTGAACCGTATACCATTGTTCTTAAGTTAATTTCTAAAATAATGTAAAATATAAGAATTTTAACTCGTAATTAAACGTTTGTGTCATCAAGGCATATATGAACATTTAGACATGATGAATGATGAATAGATATTATTAACATAATACACAAGTGAAAATAGACAAAATATATTCCAAGGCACTCAGTAGTATTTGAAAGTATAAAAAGCCTTTATTTCTTTATTGGAACTGACATTTCCCCTAGGGTATTTACTATTTTATTTAAAAGAAATGGTAACTGTCATGTTGTGGGTGTAGTGTTGAGGGAGGGACACTCAAAGACATGAAGTAGTGGTAATCCATAATCATTTAATATGTCCAAAAAATCCGGAAACGAACATACGATAATAAAGGGTGGCATTTAGTGAGAGCACTATGGAGTAAACTATTAGCAACGTGCTCTGGAATGGAAATAATATCTACTGAAAAACTGCAACCGCACGCCTAAGCAATCACTCTTTAGACCAGATTAATTGAAAAAGTTGACTGAAAATGGACGCAAAGGGGTTTAAACAATTGTACTATTGTTGCGTTGATGTTTGATCTTATTTCAAATCTGTGCTGAGAAATTTGACAAAACCACACTACAAAAGCAAGGCCCCTTTGTCCTAAGTTGAAGCTTTGCAGATTTTAAATATAAGCTATATCCTAATTATAATGTGTAACCTAATAATAAATGAAGTCATCTGACAGCAGTCTCTGGCTCCACCCAAATGCTTCTTAACTGTCCATGTTGAACCATATAGACATAGTTGCACATTACATATTTGATTCTCCAGCAATGATGTCCAGTTGCAGTGAATTGATTTTCTATATAAATGGAAAAAAGGTAAGATTTTATTTGCCATTATGAAGGTAGCCATTATTACTGTTTGTAAGTGACAAACATTTTTCATGATTGATTAGGCTACTCTCCATTCAAGTCATTCTTGTATTTATTTTCCTGGGACTTTGAAATCAAAATCGCTGCTCACATCCTATTTCACAAGTTTTAGTACACTTGAAACTATTTCCATTGTGCAGAAAACTGTAATATGCGATTTTTGTTTAAAACATAAACATCTCAATTGAAAATGTAAAAATGTACTTTCTCAGCTTTGAGAACTATGTGGATGAAAAGTTTGTTATTAAACCTTTATTCTTTTTGTCTGGGACCAAGCTTTTTTCTATATATTTGTTATTTGGATGTAAACCTGGTTCATGAATTATGTCATTATTGTTATAGTCAGAGGTGTACACCTTTTGTAGGTGTACTGGCACTGAGGTCCAGGTATTACAGGCCTTATACCTACTTATAGATGATAATTATTCAGGATTTATATTTAGTTCTGACTAATTCAGCACAAATTTAGAGGCTGAAGGTAACTAGACCTAATCTGGCAATGCCGTATGAAAACACTAACATTGAAATGCTAGGCCAACATGAAATTCAATATGGCAGTGTGAATCAAATTATTTTGGGATGGGGTGTTTGAGAAAAATTAATTTGAATTTTCATGGATTCATCTTTAACTAATTAAAACAAGTCCACCTTTAACTAATCAAGCCAGAAACTGTTTCTGAAAATAACCAATAAATAACCGGCAAGATTCCCTATAGTGGTAAGGGCATCTGACTGGTGTCCGTAAGTGGTGCCAAGTGGTGGAAAGCTCACAAGTTGCTGCTCCAAATAAGCCGATTCAGGTGGCAATGTGAGGGTAGTTGTGAGTATTCAATTTAAATTGCAGATTTTTTTTGTTTTGGGCCTGACATAACAGTAGTTCTGTTTTCCTGGTCTGTAAGACCATTGGGTCTGAAGTAAATGTTTTTAGGACTGTATGAACTTTGATTCTTAGGCACTGGTGTACGTGATATCTCTGTACCTCCATGGAGGCACTTTGTTTATACTGTATGAGTGATGTGGTGTAGGGAAACTCAAGCCTCATCATATTGGAGTGGATTATATTGCCTATAAATTTTATCTGACAACACTTACGTTTTGAAAAACAATAAAAAGTTTTAAATCATTTGAGGTAAACCAATGCACTATTTGTCAATCTAGGAAATGTTTAGTGTATAAATTTCAGAGATCACAGGATAAGAATATGCTTATATCAGGGTTTGGTTATGCAGAAAATAACTGGGTGATACAGTACACTAGGATAATGCTGGTGACTACAGGAATACAGGTCTAAGAAAAGTATTTGAGTACTGTAACACAGTATAAGGTTAATTTGCAAAGGACCAGCGGTCTATGGTAGTAGGTATAATTGGTACTTGACTGTATTATTGTAGAGGTGTGGGTGTTATAGGGGCACAGAATGGAAGTAACAGGACTAGGTTTTATGGGTAACTGTGCAGAGGGTATTTTTTCACAAATGAATTATATAATTTTTCAGAGCCATTTCTACTTTTGTATAGAAGCACTTTAACCTTTCTTTACCACTGTAACAAAATATAAAATTAAAAGGCTTTAAAAAAAATCTTATGTAGTATACTGTGTTATAATTGTTTTTTGCATCTGAATGTTTTGTCATAAAATAATAAATATATTCCCCTAGTTATTTTACTCTAACTAGCATGTCAAAACCCTCACTCATGCACATGATTATCAGCAGACCAATACACCAATATCCTGCCTAGTCACACATAATAATATAGATTAGATACAGATGACTCTAAAGCCAACCGTGACATGCTTGAAAGGATGTTACAAGTCTCATGGTTACTGTTTGACACAAACAGACATGGTCGTTTTTAAAACAGATTGTGATCTGGTTGTTTGTGTGCATGTACTGTATATTTCAGGTAACAGAAAAGAATGCAGATCCAGAGGAGGTCCTGCTCACGTTCCTCAGGAGAAAAGGTACTTTTTCCCCCCTTTAATCTACTGTGAGTCATTTTCAAAATGCCTAGCCAACATCAGGACTGTCTGCGGTCACACAGTGCTTTTGACTGGGACGAAATATGGCTGTGGGAGTGGAGGCTGTGGAGCCTGCACGGTCATGGTGTCCAGATATGACCAACACCACAATAGAGTTCAGTATCCTTTCCTCACACTGGTCTCACAAGCGCATGTGGGAAAAAAAGCATTTAAAAAACCTGAGACATGTAGAGTCAAAACATTTTAGCAGAGCATTACTGCCTTCAATAATTACATTATTTAGGAAGAAGTTTTGGTAAATACTTTTAAATACAGTAGATTAGTATACTGTATATCAAAATTTATTGGCGGTTGTCTGGAGACAGTATTTTTAAATATACATACGATGACTACACAGTATAACACAACATTTCATGAGAGAAGCCCAGTTTTGCGGTAAAATTACCATAATATTTTTTTACATTCAATTGAATTAAATTCAAACTGCCCTGCTTGCCATATCCTTGACTTCTGGCCCTAGCCACTATACAGTGAATGCTTGCCTGCAGCCCATCTGCACCTTGCACGGGGCTGCTGTGGTAACAGTGGAGGGCATTGGCAGCACCAAGACCAAGCTACACCCTGTTCAGGTAGGTCCTGCCCTCACGGATACAAAAGTTCAAGATTTTTCCAAAAGACCCCCTTATTTTGCTTCTGACTGTTGGATAATGTCTGTAATGGGAATACACTACAAGTCCTCTAATCTTAAATTCTGACAACCAAATGTACAAAAAGGAAAAACAGTAAATATCAGGTTTCTTTCAGATCCACACCAGTTGAGCTCCTTTTTGCTTGGATGACACAGTATAGTAAGGAAGACTAATGTTTTTATGTTCCTGTAGGAGCGGATAGCCAAGGCTCACGGGTCTCAGTGTGGGTTCTGTACGCCAGGGATGGTGATGTCCATGTACACTTTACTGAGGAACAAACCACAGCCCACCATGGAGGACATAAGAGAGGCTCTTGGGGGTAATTCAGTCATTCTAAATAAAATGGTAAAGGCTATTTTTATTTTGCATTTTCTCATACATTTCATGTTGATTTTGCTTTGTCTCTCAAAGGAAACCTCTGCCGCTGCACTGGCTACAGGCCCATCATTGATGGATTCAAGACCTTCTCTGATGTAATGCCTGTAAGGCCATTCAACAAGCTAGGCTTTTTCCTTGTAAAACATGTATTTTTCTAAAATGTACATTTGACCTAAATTTAACATTTACCAGGTTTTGTTTTATAAGTACTTCACATCTGTTCTCTGTAATTCATGTGTTATTCATCAAGACATTGAAGAATGAACAGAAATGTTGTCAGAACGCAGGAGGTGGAAAATGCTGTATGGAAAATGAAACGGAATACCACAAGGACACAGATGTGAGTAAAAAACCTTACATTTTTAATGAACCGCCAGCAGCATAGAGCCCTATAATTCACTGTTGGTTTGTTTCCGAAGCTAAGCAGGCTCGGGCCTTGTTAGTTCCTGGATGGGAAACCAATGCTGTTGGGAGTGGTGTTGGAGGGCCAGTAGGGGGCATCCTGTCCCCTGTCTAAAACTAATTCCCAATGCCCCAGGACAGTTATGGGGACATCTGCCCTGTGTAGGGTGCCGTCTTTCAGATGGGATGTTAAATGGGTGTCCTGACTCTCTGTGTTCACTAACGATCCCATGCCACTAACAGTAGGCGTGTTACCCCGGTTTCCTGGACATATTTGAAGTCTGGCCTTAATACCATCATGGCAACTAAATAATCATCCCCAGCTTTCAATTGGCTCTTTCATCCCCTTCCCTCCCCCCACTGCCCCCCAGGCAGTTGCTGTAAATGAGAAGCTGCTCTCAGTCAACTTGCCTGGTACAATAAAGGTAAACTAACTACCTAATGAATTCCATCTTCATGCCCAAGATAGTTTCATAATAATTAACTTTTACTACTTAATATACCAGTTGGTATGGAATGGTTTGGATAATGCAAGGCCATAATCCATAATTGGAGATCACAGTAAAGAAATGGGCCAGTACTATTTTGTGAATTACAGTGAGAGAATACACTGAAGAAAGCTCTTATACTTGTGCAGATCTCACAGGAGCTGTTCTGTTTGGACGACAAGCTCCCCCTTGACCCATCTCAGGACCTCATTTTCCCCCCAGAACTCATGGTGGGTTTATTTTATTTGTCAATGCAAACATGATACATGTCCATTATCAACTCAAAATGAATTAATGAGCAAATAACTTTGCCTTTGCTCCTCTCTCTACCAGCTCATGGTAAAAAAGCGTTCCTGTGGTCAACTGTACTTCCAAGGGGAAAGGGTGAAAATGGTATCTCCAGTAGATCTGTCTGATCTTCTGGAGCTGAAACTGCAATATCCTGATGCTCCTCTAGTAGTTGGCAACACAACTATAGGTAACTTTCGTTTTTTCAGATCAAATTTGTCTCTCCACCTGGTCAATATTTTGATTTATTTATAAGGACTTACACCTTGATAATGCCACCATCTTGAAGTACATATATTTAAACAGGGCCAGAAATGCAAGTGAAAGGAGTCCACTATCCAGTAATCATATATGGTGGGAGGATTTCAGAGTTACTTACTCTCAAGTGGAGCATTAATGGTATGCCTAAAATCATAATGCTTTTCTTTAACAAATTTTACTTGAATGTCCTATAACAAATCTAGTCCCTCAGCCTCTAGCAACTGCTTCCTGTGTGTGTGTGTGTCAATGCAGGAGTATGTGTTGGGGCTGCCTGCACCCTGACGACTCTGAAGGAGGAGATCGAGAGGAATGTGAGGGAGATGGAAGCAGAGAACACCAAAGGATACCAAGCTCTGCTTCAGACACTTCAGTGCCTGGCAGCGAATCAGATCCGCAACATGGCTGTAAGTTTCCCCCCGAATTGATGAAAAAAGAACAGAATAGCTTCACACGATGATATATTCAGAACCTGTGAGAAATGCAAAGACACTACACTGTGCTTACAGTACATTTCTGTTTCAATGTTCCACTATTTTCCATCCAATATCCAACCGACCAGTCATGTTGTGGCATGAGGCAGTTACAGTACATCTCCTGAACTTGTGAAAGCCTTGTTGATGATAGAGTTTATTGTATTTGTTTTGATGATCCTTGCAGACTATTGGAGGAAACATCCTCAGTGCTAATCCGAAGTATGACCTCAACAGTGTGCTAGCAGCACTGGAGTGCACACTGTGTGTTATGTCTAAAGGTACGCTAAACTATTCATCCTCCCAGATTTGATCATTTTTCTTGGTTTGTTATCATTTAACATTATCAAAATTACTAGAAATGTGAATTTTGTGTTTGATCAACTGATGCATAGTATGTTAACAAACTAACCTTCTGGTTTTGTTGTAGCCAATGGGATCAGGGAGATGCCTCTGAATGAAGAACTGTTCACCGACTTTGGAAAGACGGCACTTCGACCCGATGAAGTCCTCTTGTCAGTTCACATCCCTTACTCCAAACCAGTGAGTTTACTCTCGTATTCAAAACCTTTGCTCTCGTTTTCACCTCCACACTCTGTCAGTCATGTCATTACAACACTATTTTGTTTCTATGAACCTTTAGCTCATTGATATGAACATTCAGAAAATCTAGCCATGTTTTGCAGGTATAAGCTGAGGTATTTTGACTGTATTATGTCTGTTGTGTCTATGCAGTGGGAGTTTGTGGGGGCGTTCCGCCAGGCCCAGAGGAGGGAATTTGCCTTCTCCATAGTTAACGCTGGGATGAAGGTGTTCTTCAGGGAGGAAACTAACATAGTGGAGTCCCTCAACATTTACTACGGAGGAGTGGGACCTAAAATGATCAAGGCTGGACGCATGTGCAAGGAGCTTGTTGGCAGGTATGTAGCCTGTGACAACTGCCCACGATGTACAGTACAACATACCTGTATCTAAAAGGAATGGCAGAAACATTTTATGTTCTAAAACACTAAATTCAGATTAATTTAGATAAACCCAACAAAGAAAAAAAAAATTGTTTTGTGTTTGATTTTTCCCCATTCTTCTCCCCTCCCAATTCTCTCTAATCCTGCCTTTTCGGCAGCTACGCTGACAGATCTGTGGGATGGTGAAGGGCGCGCACATGGTTCATCAAACCAAACGTCGCCCAGCCGCCGATTCTTTTTGCACTGCGAATCCAACACAAGAGCCTTTACTCAGATCATGCACAGGATGATTATGATCACCAACCATACTTTCGTGATTTAACCCAGTTGTTAGATAATCTGATTTATTTTACCCAAATCCCAGGCAGCGCTATGCCAATGTGCGCTGTCTCGTGTAGGAGACCTGGGGGAAGTCAGAGAACCCATAGTCAGGATCGAACCCATGACTATCATGATGTAAACTGTCGTGCAATGCAATGACTTAGCCCACTACGCCACGTGGACTCCCAACTGGTGAATTGTTTTGCTGAACTTGTGAACTGAAGTTAATCCGTTGGTTGTATGGTTCAGGTCCTGGGGGGAGGAGCTTCTAGCTGATGCGTGCTTGATATTGGAAGAGGAGGTGGAGCTGTCTGACTACGGAGGGAAAGTGGAGTACCGCAAGACCTTGACCACCAGCTTTTTCTTCAAGTTCTACATGCAGGTCCTGCAGGATCTCAGACGGAGGGTAGGACTACATACAGCATGACATCACCGCACAATGGCCCAGTGTTACTATTAGATACTAGAAAGTGTGCCAGTAAAATCTTCTTCTAGAGGAGCTCTGTGGAATGGGTAGTTTGTATTGTTCATTTTATTTTTTTCTATTCTTTAGGATGTGGGCGTGTGTGATCTACCTCTTGATCACCTCAGCGCTCTGAAGCCTTTCAAGAATGAAGTGCCTCAGGGTCGTCAGTCTTTCCAGGTTTTGTTTGATATTGTCTGTTACACGCACGTCAGCTGTTACCATAAAAACTTCAAAGAATCTTGGTTGTATCCTCACAGTGTCTTTTACTTCTTAAGCTTGTTTCTGAGGCTCAGCACTCCCAGGATCCTGTGGGCCATCCCATGATGCACCAGGCTGCATTCCAGCAGGCTACAGGAGAAGCCCAGTATTACAATGACATACCACCTGTACAGGGGGAACTCTTTGTGGTCATGGTGACCAGCACCAGGGCTCACGCCAAGATCTTGTGAGTCCACCTCGTTTGGAGGTTTTCGTTTTACCATTAGAGACAAGGTCTTTGGATTGGCCAATGGAATTACATGGTTTAGGCTATATAAGACACACAGTAAGTGATTGTATGTCGAAACACATGAAAACCAGTCGTGTTTGTTTTTAAAAACTGTATAAATGTGTTCTCATCTTTTGTATGTTTTTGTAATCCAGGAACATTGACCCATCTGAAGCACTCAGCATGGCTGGCGTGGTCACCTTTCTGACAGCAAGTGACGTCCCTGGTCAGAACAGGAGGATGTGGTTAAACAACCCAGAGGAACTGTTTGCTGAGGAGGAGGTAAACTGTATGTATGTCTGTAGCGCTGTAACACAGACAGAAAGCTTGGTAACATGGTGAGACTTTGCATTGATTGAGGAGATACTTGAGATTTTTTATTGGCTTAACATATTGGTTTCTGATTTATCAATGGTTTCTGTTGTCAGGTGTGTTGTGTGGGGCAGATCATTGGGGCACTGGTGGCCGAGAGCAGAGAGCAGGCCAGGAGAGCCGCTCTGAGGGTGAAGGTCACCTACAACAATCTACTTCCTGTCTTCTTCACCATAGATGAGGCCATTCAGCAGCAGTCCTACTTCCAGCCGAAGAGGAAGCTAGAGAGGGGAGATGTGGACAAAGCCTTTCAGACAGTCGATCATATTCTGGAGGGTAAAACAAAATGGCTCCTGTTAAACTTGTTCTGCTTTTTCCATGCTTGTTTATTGGCATGCAGCATACAATGTCTTTATGTATCGTGTTTTGAGCAGGTGAAACCTACATGGCTGGTCAGGAACATTTCTATATGGAGACCCAGGGCCTCGTTGCAGTTCCCAAGGGGGAGGATGGAGAAATTGACCTGTTTGTGGCCAGCCAACATGCAGCATACACTCAGGTGAGATGCACGTTTGATCTTTGTTTTCATATTGTCTTCTGTTTCATAGCGGGCCTCTTTGACTATAGGTTTTCGCCAACCACAATGTTAGACACAAGTACTCTAACTGACCAAATGCAAGATCAGTAAAATAAAGTTATCCAATGGAAAATTGGCTGCAGCTTGGATTGCATTAATGCTGATATTGTATTCCGTGTTGTGATACTGCAACCCCAGGAAGTGGTCGGCATTACTCTGGGCATTGACTACAACAAGATCACCTGTCACGTGAAAAGGCTGGGGGGAGCATTTGGGGGCAAAGTCATGAAGATCGCCTCTCTTTCTGCAATAACGGCAACCGCCGCTGTGAAGTAAGAGCACTGAACATCAAAACATTCACACACAGTGGCAGACTTAGTGAACCATAGTCCTCTTCAATCAATGCAATATGTTGTTCATATTCACATTTTATTTAGGACTGGGCGAGCAGTGCGTTGTGTTCTGGATCGTGGAGATGACATGCTGATAACCAGCGGCAGACACCCTTTCCTTGGAAAGTACAAGGTACAGTTAAATCAACCTGCTTCATTTCTCATCATCATCATCATTACCACCATCTTCATCAAGTAAACTGACTATCTAAATTGTTTGTTTCTCCTCAGGTGGGGTACAACAGCGATGGGTCAATTGTGGCAGCTGACATCACTTACTACAGTAATGGAGGGTGTACCCTGGATGAATCCTCTTTCGTAAGCTTTTTAAGAATCTTAAATTAAATTGTGTCATGACACAACATCTGAGACTCAAGTATCACCACTTGTTTTGTATGGAAATAAAAATCATAATCTAGAATAAGTGAAATGTTGTCTTTGGAACAGTGGCCAAGGAATGTACAGTATCTTGGTGAATGCATACATGTGATTGGTTTCAGATCATGGAGAAAGCTCTGCTACACATGGATAACTGCTACAGGATCCCTAACCTGCGTGGGCGTGGCTTAGTGTGTAGGACCTACCTGCCTTCCTACACTGCGTTTCGGGGTTTTGGCGGACCTCAGGGACTCATGATGATTGAGTGTGTTCTTCATGAGGTTGCTGTCAAATGTGGCCTTCCTTCACACAAGGTTATAAGGCGTTGTTGTCTGGGTTGGGTAAATGCTTAGTTGAGCAGACTTCTACTAACATGCAAGTTAGATGATCAATCCGACAACCCTTCCATTGACATATTCATTTAACCTTCCTACTGAATACTAATGTGACCCAGTGTGTCTCTGTAGGTGAGGGAGATAAACATGTACCGGGACGAGCAGAGCTACACCCACCACAAGCAGCTCTTTTCCCCACTCAGCATGCTGCATTGCTGGGACCAGTGCCTGGAGAAGGCTCAGTACTGTGACCGCCTCAAGGCCATTGAGCATTTTAACGCCAACAACCACTGGAAAAAGAGGGGCATTTCCGCTGTGCCAATTAAATTTGGTGTTGGGTTCTCCAAAGGCTTCTACAACCAGGTGAATATAATCAATTCTTAAATACATTTATGGCAAATTCAAAACCTTCCATGTGCATTTTTCGCAATGGCCATGATTGTGAACATGCTCTGGTTAAGGAATGTTTTTGAATCTTGCACCTGATTCACGTGCCAAGCGACTGATTTCCCTAGATCATCAAGACCTTTAACATGGTCGCTGTGGTCTAGTGTGTTTTCTTCTGGTCTCCGCAAACCTCCAGGGTGCAGCTTTGGTGAACATCTACAAGGACGGCTCAGTGCTGGTGACACACGGGGGCACAGAGATGGGTCAGGGCATCAACACCAAGGCTGTTCAGATCGCAAGCCGCATCTTAAAGGTGCCCATGACCTCCATCCACATCAAGGAGACATGTACTGGCAACGTCCCGAACGCTGCTCCCTCAGCGGCCTCCTTCGGCACGGATGCAGTGGGCATGGCGGTCAAGGTACTCCAGACAGTTTGGTCCCACATCTGATTGACCTGTCAACTCTGGTTGATCTGTAAAGAACAGTGGCTTGCTGTAATGTTCCATTCTATTCACAGGCTTCTTAGTGTTTAATTGTTTTACTGGTATAAAGACACTTGGTGGATTTATGGTACTCTTACCAAAAGTTACTTTGTATGTTTTCAGAATGCTTGTGAGGAACTAATGAGGCGCTTGAAGCCTGTCATGGAAAATCATCCCGATCACACCTGGTCACAATGGGTAATCAACTGTGCCATAGTTCTACTGGTCTAAGCTCCCGAATCTGGACCACACTTGCCCCTGACGATGGGTGTTCGAGCCCTGGATCGACCGACTGTGTCCTGGCTCTCCGTCTCCAACTAAATATCTATCTCCCTAGCCTATGCATCATATTTTCATGTCATAACCCAACATTTATAAAAAAGAACCCACAATGAGTTATCAAGAAACACCTGCCTGATCATAATTTCTTTATTACAATGCAAAGTTAATATACATTACCGTAATCCATGTTCTTTTCCACAGATTGTTGCGGCTTACTGTCAAAAGATCAGCTTGTCTGCGACTGGCTTCTTCTTGTAGGTACCCTTGTCAGTATTCTCTGATGTGTTATTAATTTGAACAATGCAGTGTATCTACAGCAGTGGTTTCAAAAACCTATCCCGGAATCTGCAGCCGTTCCATGTTTTGGAATATATTCCAGATCTAGCTGACCTGAATGAACTTGTCTAATTATTATCAAGCCCTCACCATTTAGAATCTGGTGAGCTGGTTCTAGACTATAACAACACTTTAAAATGGCTGAGGGTCCTCAAGAGGTTTGCAATCCACTGATCCACAGTACATCACAGACTGCATGTTAAGAAAATCTTGAGCCATGTACACACTACACAATTTTATCTCTGATTTAGGATGTCCCAGACTAATTTTATAAGTCTGCGACAAACCTCCCAGATCTGAACCAAGTTATTGCTCGCTCCCATCAGTGACACTTGTTAAGTATGAGCAGTTTGAAGTCGCATATTTTCCAGGCTTTGAGCTGTCCCAGAAGCTCCAATTATTCCGGCAATGACAGTATCCACGTCCTACTGAGACAAAGGCCTCAGACAACACCTGGCTGCTGTTTTTTCCCCATTTCGCCATACTGGCTTCAGACCTTGCATTTCAAAAGACATTACCTGTCGCCCACATTCCTGCATTCTCTATTTAAATCAACACTGTCAGTCACCTTCCTCCTAAAGAAACAATCTACATTTTACAGTGAACCAATTTCTTCATAATTATATAAATCATTTTCCACAATGCCAGAATAACTTGTTCTTTGCTGCATAATTTGTACACGGTCCATAGCTTCCAGAAAAGACCAAACAACATAGGATAACATTTATAGAATCATAACAACACTTCTAGACATTTAATATTTATTAAGTTGATCCTGACTAATGCTGATCATTGAACAGATATTCTGTATTGCTTATACAGGAACCTCAAATGCAATGAGCAGGATTCACCTTTCCCATATTATTGCTACATTTTATTGATTATTGCTCTGTTAATTACCATAACAAGGGAAATCTTCTACACTATCTATTTGCAGAAAATAAAATCCTGGCTGCCCACGTCTCCCAGTCTCCATATTTTGCGATTTTCTTCCTTTTCTTCCCCCTCCCACAAATGAATGCACAAATAACTAGTATACCGGTCTATCTCAGTCAAAGTCACGTGAAATATAAGTAAGATTTGTTTTGAATCTATCCAAGATGTTGTACTATGTGAACATTGTCTGCGCTCGGCGGTGTAGCGTGAGCACCGCTCCATCAACAAGATGACAAATTGCAAGACAGAATTATGTGTAATTTGAGCAGTACACCGATTTTATTTTTTGAAAGTCATGTATTGTGCGTTTGGCATTAGCTGCACATAGTCTAACCTAACACGGGTTGTGCATGTGTATTAGAGGACCACACACTGGTGTTGACTGGGAGAATAGTGAGGGCCTGGCCTACTATTACTTCACCTTCGGGGCCTGCTGTTCTGAAGTGGAGATCGACTGTCTCACTGGAGATCACAAGGTATTTTTGCCTCATCCTTTATATAGGCCGTTATTTCATAACTTAGATTATGAACAAAACTAGCCTTTAAAGACTTTATTATGTTCCTAATCATACCTATTGATAAAGTTTACTGAATGTGTTTTTTTGTTTTTAACAGAATGTTAGAACTGATATTGTGATGGACGTTGGGAAGAGTCTAAACCCAGCTTTGGATGTGGGACAGGTACAGAATAGTTTAGCACATTTAACAAACAATTAATCTAGTAAAAAAGAGAAAACAGTATATTCCTAAATCCTGGACATACCCCAGATCTCAGTGAGCCATTTGAGATATTGTGGTCCCATGTTTCAGATTGAGGGAGGCTTTGTGCAGGGCATAGGCCTGTACACCATAGAGGAGCTGCAGTTCTCTCCTGAGGGTGTCCTGATGACCAGGGGTCCGTCCCAGTACAAGATCCCAGCTCTCTGTGATGTCCCTCCGCAACTTAACGTCCACCTGCTGGCCAACTCACAGAACCCACATGCCATCTACATGTCCAAGGCAAGAACCGGACACCCCCAACAAATCTTACTTTGGGCTCCTCAGTGCCATGATTTATATTATGTTGATTCGCCAAACATTAAAAACAGCTTACTGAGGATTTACTTCCCGTGTGAATGTCTCTCTCTACTGCTGCAGTCAGATCTGTTTAATGAACATCTATCGAGCGGTATTTAATGGCTAACCATGTTCTTCCAGGGTATAGGCGAGCCTCCAGTGTTCTTGGCCAGCACCATCTTCTTTGCCATCAAGGACGCGATCGCTGCAGCCCGAAGAGAGCGGGGTTTAGGGGACAGCTTCCCCCTGAGTTCCCCTGCAACTGCTGAGAGGATACGAATGGCCTGCCAGGACCAGTTCACTAATAAGGTGATAAATGTGTGATATCTAGGATACCTTCCACTTACACAGAATAAAGCTTAAGGTCAAGTCAATTCACATACACTGAAAATAGAAATGTCAGTTTACTTCTTGAATTATAATGAAATTAGCCATAAACCTAGTTAAGAATGACTTACTTGGTCATTACAAATAATATATTAAGTTTTTCTAATGCCTGTTTTTCTACCAAGGCTCTGTCTACAAAGAAAGAAACTTCCAAACCATGGAGCATTAACGTATAAGCCAGCAGCATGTGGGCCTGGACAGCTGGTTTTGATCCTAATACCATAATGTTGCTCTGTTAGGTAGTCAACCTTCAAGGTGACCAAAAATTGTGTACAATATACCGGTACAACACATATAATACAATTGTACTTTTTCTGCATATATACTGTATTCTACTATAATAATAGATCAAAGGACAGCAAACAAAATTACATATTTCAGAAATTATAAATGTAACCTACAAACAACATTGGTACTTTTGTAAATGCTGGTTGAGTGCAGTTTCCAGACTAGAATCCCGTTTAAAACCTGTATTTTGTCCGTAAGCACTCTCTCGATCTTTGTCAATAAAGATCTGTACTGAATACAGTGCTTTAAGTGGTTTTTGCATCAACAATTACTTAAAATGTTGTTTTAAGTCAAGTTTTAAACAATGCATTTGATTTAATCATTACTGTCAATATTTGGCAAACCATGTTAAAGTTGTGACCTAAACCTAGACTCAAGATACATAACTGACCCATCTAAAATTGGAACCAAAACAATGAGCTTTATTTTATTTCCACTGTTTTAAGGCACAACTGAATCATAAAGGACTCATGTCTGAAGCATGTATTTCATAAACAGTATAGAAGTTGAGAAAGGTGCAATTTATTCAAAAGGTAAATGAGGCTGCACACATGACATTGGACAGATTGCAACACACAACAGGATATTGTTATGTACTTTATGGGTTGAAAGCAAATGCTTACAGTAGGCTTATTCTCAAAATCTGAAATACATTGATATCTAATGCAGAACACTCATACACTGTGCTGTGAATGTTATTACTCTGCAAAATGTAAAAGTTTAGGTAATGTTCTTTATAGCAGTGATCAATACAGTCACCTAAAGGATTATTAGGAACACCCGTTCAATTTCTCCTTAATGCAATGATCTACTCAATCAATCACATAGCAGTTGCTTCAATGCATTTAGGGGTGTGGTCCTGGTCAAGACAATCTCCTGAACTCCAAACTGAATGTCAAAATGGGAAATAAAGGTGATTTAAGCAATTTTGAGCGTGGCATGGTTGTTGGTGCCAGACGGGCCGGTCTGAGTATTTCACAATCTGCTAAGTTACTGGGATTGTCACACACAACCATTTCTAGGGTTTACAAAGAATGGTGTGAAAAGGGAAAAACATCCAGTATGCGGCAGTCCTGTGGGAGAAATGCCTTGTTGATGCTAGAGGTCAGAGGAGAATGGGCCGACTGCTTCAAGCTGATAGAAGGGCAACTTTGACTGAAATAACCACTTGTTACAACCGAGGTATGCAGCAAAGCATTTGTGAAGCCACAACACGGAAACCTTGAGGCGGATGGGCTACAACAGCAGAACACCCCACCGGATACCACTCATCTCCGATACAAATAGGAAAAAGAGGTTACAATTTGCAAGAGCACACCAAAATTGGACAGTTGAAGACTGGAAAAATGTTGCCTGGTTTGATGAGTCTCGATTTCTGTTGAGACATTCAGCTGTTAGAGTCAGAATTTGGCGTAAACAGAATGAGAACATGGATCCATCATGCCTTGTTACCACTGTGCAGGCTGGTGGTGGTGTTGTAATGGTTTGGAGGATGTTTTTCTTGGCACACTTTAGGTCCCTTAGTGCCAATTGTGCATTGTTTAAATGCCACAGCCTACTTGAGCATTGTTTCTGACCATGTCCATCCCTTTATGGCCACCATGTACCCATCCTCTGATGGCTACTTCCAGCAGGATAATGCACCATGTCACAAAGCTTGAATCATTTCAAATTGGTTTCTTGAACATGACAATGAGTTCACTGTAATAAAATGGCCCCCACAGTCACCAGATCTCAACCCAATAGAGCATATTTGGGATGTGGTGGAACGGGAGCTTCGTGCCCTTGATATGCATCCCACAAATCTCCCATCAACTGCAATATGCTATCCTATCAATTTGGGGCAACATTTCTGAAGAATGCTTTCAGGACCTTGTTGAATCAATGTCACGTAGAATTAAAGCAGTTCTGAAGGCAAAAGGGGGTCAAACACAGTATTAGTATGGTGTTCCTAATAATCCTTTAGGTGAATGTATACCTTGTTGATTATTTAGGGAATATTCAAAGCCCATGGTTTCAATGTGCCTGGTGTGCTGGCAGGAATCTGGAGAAGAACAAATACGTTGACATTACCACTAAGCACTATTCTGAATTTAAAACATTCATGGCTACCATGTCGTTAGGATATGTTCAGATGTTTACCCCTTATCACTAATCACTGCTTGCAGAATGGGGACTGCTTTAAAACTCAGTCAGCAATCCTCTACTCTACTATCATGCATTAAAAATATTTAATCCAAAGACTCCTTACATTGCACCCATTTAAGTGACATCACAATGATGACGGGTGTTCAAATCAGTCATAAGTGACTGCTCCAACCAATAAGAGTATCCAACTTAGTCTAAACCTTGCTTTACCCAGGTGTGTCCTGGCTCATGTCCAAACCCTCAGTTACTGGGCCCAATCTGAAACTTTCGATGATTTGCCAGTGGGTCAGCGCACAGAGTTTGTACAGTGAGGCAATTTAGGCAAAAACAACATTTAGGGCTAAGCCATAATGGATATGTGTTGGGGAGGGAGCAAATGGGGTCTGAGTGGTTGTCTACCCATACCTTCTGAGTAAAGATGGTGTTACAGGCCAGACATGTCTTCTCTGGAGTGGCAGGGCTGTCCAGGGTGAAAGGCCCGACCATACCATTCTCTACCCGGGCTGCCAGCACTGCATCTTTGATGGCAAAGAACACAGAGCTGCCCAGGAACAGAACAGGCTCCCCGATGCCCTGCAGAGAATGACATTCACATTACGGTCAAACAAAAATGACAGAAGATCACTCTTTCCTGACAACTGTAGATGCCACAAGGTTGGGGTCTATATTTAGCTAAAGGTTGTATCTAGATATCCTTGGGAATTCAAATACACACACAAACAGCAGTTGTCTCACCTTAGAAGAGTAGATAGCATGTGGGTTGTCAGAGCCTGCCAGCAAGTAGACGTTGAACTTCAAAGGGGTGTCACAGATGGCAGGGATCTTGTACTGGGAGGGGCCCCGTGTGAGCAGCACACCGCTGGGAGAAAACTGCAGCTCCTCCATGGTGTACAGACCCAAACCCTGGAGAAAGGCACCCTCAATCTGGCCAATGTCTACAGAGGGGTTTATACTCCTTCCAATATCCATGACGATGTCTGTCCTCACCGTCTAGACATGAACAGAATCAAACAACGACCCGTGAACAACCTTTGTGTCATGTAGGTAAAGATTTTTTTTTTAAACAGACTGTATTTCTATATTAGCTGTACATACATATTACTGTATTTTAGCGCATTTATCACGTGCACTATGCACGTTTTTACAATGGCGCACCCATTGGCGTGCTATATGGCATGTTTTTAACACAAGATAACTACAATGATTATTTTTGTTCTGTATTGTTATAGACCAGCTATTCTCAAAGTGGGGTATGAAATAATTTGTGGTTTAACATGTATTTCAATATTCAAACATGCCTATACGTTATGCCATGCAAGGCGCCAGCCAGCTCATTGGGAGCAGCTGGGGTTAGGTATCTTGCTCATGGACACCTCGACACTTGATCAGGGGGACCCGGGGATCGAACCACCAACCTTCCGATTGCTAGACAACCTACTTGACCCACTGAGCTGTCGCTCCATTAAAGTGGTGTTTTGTCTGAAAAGCCCAGTCTCACTAGTAAAAATAAACTATTGTCTGGATAAACAACATTATGTCAAGTATCAAAACATTGGCAGCCAACCAGATAAAATATAATTATGTCTTTATTGAGTACTTGAGAAAAGGCCTCCAGTAGGCAAATCAAATTGCTGTATACAAACTGGACAATTACTGTACAATAAAGTAAAATAACAAGAAATTATAATTTTATTGGACAGATTAACTATCACTTAACACTGTGAATGGAATTCAACCAGCCTGTAGCAGCGGCGGCAGGCCAGGGCGAGACAGGGCTATCACCCCAACAAATAAGATTAGCTCCCCCATCTTTTAATGAAAATATATACACATACATACACACATATACATACATACACCATGTGTCAGACGGCAGGGAGAGGTGAGGGGAGTGGTCATTGAGGGAAGATATCTGGCAGCTCGTTGGCTCCACCACCGTTTGTGGGATGACAAGCTACTATAGAAGAGTTATTCATAATTATGCCTCTCTAGCCAGTCCCCTGACAGATCTGCTCAAGAACCGTCAGCACACCCAGGTGAGGTGGACCGAGGAGACCCAGAGGGCTTTTCAAGATCTGATGAGTGCGTTGTGCTCTGGACCTGTGCTGGTGACCGCAGACTTTTCCAAACCACTGGTGGTAATAATAATAATAATAATACATTCAACTTATATAGCGCTTTTCAAGGTACCCAAAGCGCTTTACACAGTGAGGGGGAAAGCCCACCTCATCCACCACCAATGTGTAGCACCCACTTGGGTGAAGCACGGCAGCCATTTTGCACCAGAACGCTCACCACACATCAGCTATTAGGTTGAGAGATGAGTAGTTATATATGCCAATTAGGAAGGAGGGGGATTATTAGGTGGCCATGATTGAAGTGAGCGGCCTGGTTGGGAATTTGGCCATGACACCGGGGTTAACACCCCTACTCTTACGATAAGTGCCATGGGATTTTTAATGACCACAGAGAGTCAGGACACCCATTTAACGTCCCATCCGAAAGATGGCACCCTAGGCAGGGCAGATGTCCCCATCACTACTCTGGGGCATTGGGAATGATCTTTAGACCAGAGGGAAGAGTGCCCCCTACTGGCCCTACAACACTACTTCCAGCAGCACTGGTTTCCCATCCAGGGACTAACCTGGCCCGACCCTGCTTAGCTTTAGAAGCAAACCAGCAGTGAAACAGGGCGCTATGCTGCTGGCATCAGACTGATGCCTCCGAAACAGGGGTGGGGGCCGTCTTATCGCAACTACATGAAGCTGAGTAAAATCCAGTCATGTACATCAGCTGAATGTTGTTGCCTTAGGGAACAAAGATACTCCACAGTGGACATTTTCACTTAGGGGTGTACTCACTTTTGTTGCCAGCAGATTAGACCTTAATGGCTGTGTGTTAAGTTATTTTGAGGGGACAGCAAATTTAAACTGTTATTTACTGTTATTACTACTTTAAATTTGAGCAAAGTGTCACTAATGAGAACAGTTTATAAAGTTGAGGCATTGTACTGTCCAACTCCATGTCTTTGTTCAATTGTGTCGTTAATTTAATATAATGTTGTTACGTACTCATCCAACTCAGTACTCAAACTACAACGGCTGTTTGTTTTACGTTTTCTAAATCAATTAGATCAAGCTGCTCCTGCAGTATCAAAAGGACATGTTTATTTTGATAATTGATGCAGGTTGCTAAAATGAATGAATGAATTCAATCTTTATTCATGGTCTAATGCCCATACAGGACACCAGGTGTGTCACCAGACATTCAAAACACTCAGGGCTCAGACAGACGACCCGGGGCTGGGGGGATTGTGGGGCTGGGGGGATTGTAGGTGTTAAATTACATTTGCTATATTTTATGTGGGCTATTACTTTATTTGTAATAACAGCACAAATGAAATTAAGTGCATTTTTCTGATGACGAACCCTATTAGTGTCAAGTCAAGTACAAAAAAAACATCATTTATATATCATATTTTATTTTTTAAATGCTACTGAAATAAATCCTGTGCTTTGACAGTGCATGACTGCAGTGTCAAGTGAACAATTTAGAAAAACATTTGGGATAAACACCAACGTTCTGTGCAAACTGTATAATGTACGTTGCACTGAGTTCATTTTTCCAAGGTAATGTACAGAACAAAGTTCTAAGGTGCTTAAACTACATATGCAAACAACAGCATAAAACATTTTATTTATTAGTAGAAATTAGTGTTTGCATTTATATTCACATGCTTAATTAATTCATTTAGGCGTTTTAATGGTTACGGTGATGGGTGCTGCTTTTGCCCCTAACTATTCATGTGGCACTGGGAAGAGATTTATAGTTATGATATTTACAAAAAATCCATATCACCATCATGTCGTTCTTTGGAAAATATATATAGATTATGTCCTACTGATATGGAATGGTACGTATATTGTCCTTACAGAGTTTCTCTTTAACCTCATCAGATCTGAATTTAAAATGTACAGCAGAGAGAAATCTACAAAGGATCAACTTTTTAGACATTACCATTTATAAAAATGTAGATTGTCTTGGAAACTACCATTTACCTCAAGCCACAAAATATAACACACTTTTACGCGCAAACAGTAATAATCCAAGACACCTCATACAGAATATAACAGTTGGAAAATTCCTTAGACTACAACTTAACTGCAGTAGGCCTACTGAAGTTACTACAAATACTAAAGTGTATTACTATCCAAAAATTGGGAATGAATACAAAGTCCATAGTTTTATTAATTGTAGCATGGTATTCTCCCGCCAGTGCCGTAATTATTCTTATGAATAAAGATTTGCTACATGTGAAACAGAATTTGTTTTGATGTTAAAAAAATACATGTATTTTAGAGACAACATAGTAATTTAAACTACTGTCACTTGTTTAACTATAGACGTGAAAAATTATGGTTGAATTGGGAATTCAAACAGGAGGCTAAACCCTTTAACAAAGTTAATGGAACAGCAGACTTCGTTTTCATAAAAAAAATGTAATGTATTTTAGAGACAATATATTAGGATAATAGCCTTATGAATGTGTCATACTTTCCATACACTATTGAACATATTGCTGAAAATGTTGGAGTCATAATGAGTTTGTTTAAATTACGCTACATATATGCCTTCCTAAAAACGGTCAGATGAATACTGTAGATGGCACCCACATTGACATAAAAGCCCACCCGAAGAATAGTAGAGTAGGATATGAATCAAACAGTATTCCACTCAATTTACCGGTGATGAGCAGAAAATATGCTTCTAAATATGATTGCATGAGGTTGGAAAACATTTATTCAGCAGAAAAAATACCATTACATTTATTTTGGCTACATTATGGCACTATTACGGATTAGATGCCTATTATTGCTTGTTTAAAATGTTCGTTTGAAGAACAGCAATTTCTTAATGCAACACATTTCTCTCCTTAGCGATGTTTTACTTTTTACTGGTCAAGTGAGTAACCACAGAGTGTGACAAATATATCACCCATAAATTCTACTAATTCTTTCAGCATGTGACATGCATTTATAAATAAAAGTAAAACAAATTATATTTCAAACTGAAGCTCTCGCAATTTTTTCATTTTCAGTTCACTCAGAAATATTAGGCTATGCTACCTTGCAAAATTCCATTATTATTCCATACATTTTATGTTAATACTAAATTCTTTACATTTATTAGTGAATATGGTCACTTGATTCATTGCCGGTGTAATAGATAACACATATTGATTTTCGATGTTATGTTTCCATATTTACCTAAATGTTTATGGCTGTTTGTAAGTATAGAAACAAAAAACAAACCTATGAGTCTTTTTTTCATATGATAAAAATGTACAGATTTATTATAAGATGACCAGAGAAGTGTTTAGGCTACAGTTCAGGCCAATCTCAAAATAAACAGGATCCATATTTCTGAACATAATGATAAAACGAAGCATAAACATTTTCTCACCTTTATTGCAAGGTCTGTTTATCTTATTGCTTTCCACACTTCGTTATTCAACAGTTTATGGGCACACAATTGCTGTAGCAACCGCCAGGCTAATTTAATTTCTGTGACATCGGACTCGGCCTGGGTTTGACAACTCTAGTATGTATACATATTATACAGAAATACAAACAAAGTGAGTTACCACTCATTTTGCTCTTTATACATCAGCCATAACAAACTGCATTCAGGTACCATCAGCCCATCAAAAATCACTCATATGTATAGGCCAGTTTGAATATTGAAATACACATTGAACCAAAGTTTATCATGTACCCACTAACATCAATGCGGGTAGCTTGTTTCATCTAATCAGCACGTGGTGGGTTGGGTGTTTAACATGTAACAAAATGACTAGCTGAGTGCCCATCAATGCAGGTCTGGGCCAGGGGAGATTAAGTGTTTCCTTTTTACAAAAATGATGCATGATTTGTGAGGGTGCTAGCAATGCAGATTTTTATTACACAAAACAATATTTCTGTGCGATGTAGGAGGGTGCACATTAATCGTGGGTGCGTGCTTTATGCACTAAAATACGGTACAACATCTCGCTGTTAGGTGTATGATAATGTCGTATTACAACTTCTCATTGTTAGGTGTGTGTCTCCGTGTTTTCATTAAATTATGTGTTGACCCTAAGGCCACACATTGGCCCATTTATTGTTTAATTTTTTGTAATTTAGGCGATGCTCTTAAACAGAGTGGCTTACAGTAAGAATAGGGATAACCCCTGGAGCAACATATTCTGTTGCACAAGGGGACCATTTGACCCACATGGGAATCAAACCAACAACCTTCCGATTACACGTCAACTCCTTAACCACTGAGCCACCTGAACCATCCTCCGACACAGATCTTACCCTGTAGTTCCCTGTGAGACAGTCCAACTCCACCTCACTACAACAGGCCCCGAAGGTGTAGTATGCATACGGCTGACCCTCTTGCTTCTCCCAGTCCATATAGAGGTCATGCCCCCTAGTGAACAAACATCACAATGTAATGATCCTATAAATCTCACGTGCAAGTAAAATATTTTTTTATTGCTTTAACAGAATCTGCTTAAAGGGTTAGACACTTTGTTAGTCTTGTATCTTTTCTGATCTGCTTAAAGGGTTAGACACTTTGTTAGTCTTGTATCTTTTCTGATCTGCTTAAAGGGTTAGACACTTTGTTAGTCTTGTATCTTTTCTGATCTGCTTAAAGGGTTAGACACTTTTTTTGTCTTGTATCTTTTCTGACTTTTATCCCAGAAGATTACCGAGATGAAACTACAGGTTAACTGGGTTTCCAACATTATCGTGGTTGACACAATGCAATTAGATATAGTTAATATCTTGCCATACTGAATACCTGAGTATGGCCAATGTCTGGCTTTACACACAGTCAGATGGACATGTCAAAACATCATCAGACAATGTCATCATATTTCTTATCCATAAAATTGTCATGTATTCTATGCATTACGAAGGGTGAATTGGTGGGAATAACGCACCTCCACCGTATTAACACATGTTAATTGACTTAAATAAAAGGCTGCAAACTAATATAGTCATAAACAGCTGTAGGAATGCAGTTTTATAGGTGCAGAACCCAGTGGGGGATTTTAATTATTGTTTCAAACAACAGCTCAAATGCAGCGTGAAAGCGCAAAAAACAGCACCAAAACTTGTGACGTAGGCTACTAGATTCTTGCCTGGTTCCAGTCCCTGAATCGCTAGCCACGCCCACCTTTAGATTTTTGTTGTGGGGCGATTCAGGGTCTGGCTTCACTTGCTACAGTTGAACCTTACTCTTTTGTCTCACCAATCGGCAAAACCAGACATGTCCTGACTGTGCCAAAGCCCTTACACGACTCCCAATGACATGTCTATCTGGCAATCTTGTTTTGCAATTTCCTCTCTCTATCTCCCAATTGCCTATTTGCAAAAATCCTTTCTGAAATGGAACCCTATTGCACAGAAATACATTGTTAATAATTAAAAGGGGGGTAAAATGTGTTAAACAAGATATGGCAAATACCGTGCTGCTTGCTGCACTCGGCTCATTATAGAATACATTTTCTTTGTTCTCTTGCATTATTTAACTAGCCTACCACATCTTTTTTGAAAAAGACGACTATAGCAATTAGGGAAATACCTGATTAGGCTGTTTGTCATTTTAGCCCGCTCAATGTGCTGCACGTTTTTGTGCATCCAGACAAGGCAGTGCAAGTGAAGTTCAATTTTAACAAAACATTCTAACATCAGGTGGTCGGTCTTGAGATTTAATGTAATCACTATATCGCCCAGCCCTAGCTGAGTGTAAACATTTCTTCAGACAGCTGTGGAAGGCTCCATTGCGTTCACATTACCTGTAGAAGCCGGTAGAAGACAGACTGATCTTCTGGAAGAAGGCACTCTTAACCCAGCTCTGCCATGTGCCAGTGGGGTTCTGTTTCATCACAGGCTCTAGTCTTTTGTACAGCTTCTCACAGGCGTCCTTCACCGCCATTCCGTTGGCGTCAGTGCCGAAGGAGGCGGCAGAGGGGCAAGTGTTGGGCACAGCGCTGGTGTTGGTCTCTGTGATGTGGATGAACGACGGAGGGACGTGCAGTTCTCTGCTAGCCACCTTTGGAGGAAAGTGGAAGAAGATCGCTGAGTAGTTACCAGACTAATTGATCACCTACTGAGTAGTTAACTGACTAATTGATCACCTACTGAGTAGTAACTGACTAATTGATCACCTACTGAGTAGGGGTGGGTATTGGCAAGTACCTCACGATACAATATATATCACGATACACATGTTACGATTCAATACATCACGATTTATTGCAATATCACAACTGAAACCCGATACTTACTGAAGTGCTAAAGAAACGCAAATAATATCAATTTATATACTTCAAAAGGGCAATCTTTTGTTAATGGGGGTTACGTAAAGATTGTCTTTTGAATTATACAGTCTAATAATATTACCCCTAATAAGAAATGTAACTTAAATTTGAAAAAACATATACATTTAAGGATTCACCCTCAGAATAGTTTAACCAGTGTGATCGACTTAGCGGCAGGACATCAACAGCAGTATCAGGTAAGGTATATTGAGAGCATATTTTTAACACCTAAAGGGCTTAACGTGATTTAATGTATCAATAATAACCACATTTCTCTTTCATATTCCTCCCCATAACCACTGAAAACTGAAAAAACAAGTTGTAGGGAGAAATATGAGAAAGAAATGTGGTTATTATTAATCGTTGTTTAGGTACATTAAATCACGTTAAGCCTTTTCCTTACAATAGGCTCTAATGGAGCAGAAAGACTTAACGAATTTGGGTTAGTTGCTTTATAGTTTTCAGTGGTTATGATGAGAAATATGAGAGAGAAATGTGGTTAATATTGATTGTTGTTTAGGTACATTAAATCCCGTTAAGCCTTTTCCTCGCCATTGGAGCCAATGAAGAAGAAAACTTTAATGTAAGATTACTTCTATAATCATTGGATTTCGGTTTAGTTATTTTGACAGGCTTAATTGTTCATGACAAGATATGGCCATGAGAAATTTGGTGACGATTGATACTTGTTTAGGTACATTAAACCACGTTAAACTTTTTCACGTTAAGCATTTTATTATGTCCCTACCAAAAGTAACCATGCAACCGCTCGAGTCTAATGTAATCAAGCGGAATTGCTGAGACCACACACCAGGCTACTGAACGAGACCGAAAGTAACCGTGCAACCACTCGAGTCTAATGTAATCAAGCGGAATTGCCATGAACACAATCATCTATGCACTAGAATCAAAGCTTGGTTAATAACCCAAACTTGCAGAGAACCAAGACACCCACATTATCGATGGGGAAGTACATCACATACAAATAGCTACACGTCATGGTAGTT
>JACXGM010009569.1:0-27200 GCA_016801145.1 Umbra pygmaea | reverse complement strand
CACTATCTTCCCAAAATGAAAACGCATTATAATAACCTCACAATGACATTCTAGGGCTATAGGTTATTGTCATTCGGCATATAATGCACCCCATATTCATAGTGAAGATAAGTTTATTCCACTCGATAAAGGTTATTTAACACGAGGCTCAACACCTATGAGACTTACAATACACTAATTGACCCGACACGACTGAAACATAAGAACGTAACACAAGCATTATTAAACGCACATCCAGGGTTTACCACACACACTCAAAGGCACAGCCCACTAAGACCCCTGAATCTGAACCACATACCATATATATACGATCTGCACATGCTTCACACCAGTAGTGACCTAAAACGAGCAGTAATAATTAACAAGTAATAACAGGCCTGGCGCCAGGATGAAGTGTGTCTGTTTATCTCCCCCTGCATGAATACAAATACAGTACATGCACTAAGCCCTGTTAAGAACCTTTAAGGCTAGGGATGGGCCGATACCACTTTTTATGGAACAAGTATATGTACAGAGTATTTCATTTTGGGTACTTGCTGATATGAGTACCAATAGGAGTACTTTTAAGAACTATGCCAAATGTCACATTTATCAAGCTAAAATCTGCTATTTCTTAGATGTTGATTAGCCAATTCAAATATAGAAAAGTAAATATTCCTACATATCCAGAAGAACATCATTTACATTGCAGGTCAAGAATATGTAATATTTATTAGATGTCAATGGTTTACGTCTCCTTCCCAAATTAAGTGAGAGAAAAACGTTTGTAAACGCGAACGCAATAGACATTTGTGTTCGAATTTGCCCTAACTAAGCATTGCAGAAGTTTTGTGTAAGATGAGAATGTCTGTTTGAAGTGACTTTCTCCAAAACAGGGATAATTACCTAATCATATTATTCTGTTAAGGTATTTTATTGTTTTATTATAATCGGTACACACTTAGCTGTACTATCAATGTAATCTATTGAACAAAATATAAATAGGCTACATCGTATTTCTTTTAAGTTATATTTCTTAACGTTATTATGTCAGAACTCAGAAATACCATTATTTTGTTCACCCAGAAGTTTTGCAAACTACCGACATTTGTCTTTTTTCGCTGAAGGTGGCTTTCAGAGGCTAGGTCCAGGGCATTGCTCTTGTCGTTTTCTACAGTTACAGTATGCATCGAATTGCATCCTTCATTCTTTCCTGTACTTAAATGTACTGGTATCTGTATCGGCCCATCCCTAGTTAAGGCCCTGCTAGTAAAAATATATAAAAATCCATCAAACTCACCAAAGCTGCTCATTATTTGAAAACGAAGTCCTTTCTCTTTTAAAAAGACTTCTATGACTCGGTTGTACAGCAGCACATCTTTGCGTTAAGTTCCAATAAAAGATCTTGCCTTCTTCTTCACCTCCATCTGCCATTTTGCTAAAAGTAAAAAATCTAACAAAGTAAAAATCTAATAATCTAAAAATTAAAAGTTTAAAGAAATCGGAGAAGGGAGAGCTAAACTGGGAGAGATAAGCTAGTTGTTGTTTGGATGGCAAACCTTTTTTACAGAACTTTATTGAACTGCCCCTACTATCAGCAACAGAAACAATGCTGACGTAAGGCTAGGCCTGCAGAAACGCTTTACTTGGTCAAAGAACACACCCAACATGGTCAAGTCGAAATCTGATTGGTTAAAAATATGACAATCAACAACATGGACCTGATGGGCTTCAACAGCAGACGGTATTCACTCGAAATTCTGAAGGCCCTAGTCTACCCGGAGACAACACAGATGAAAAAATCTTATTGGATAAAAGCTTTGATTTATATGAGCTGCGCTAAAAGCAAGGCAACTGAAAAGAATGTACTGTAGCAATGAAATCACCATATAGACTAATTTAAATGAACTTTGTAAAATATATATTGTTAAAAAATATATTAAAGAAGTACAAAAATACATTTCTGATTCTGATTATCTTTGGGATACTTTGGGAACTTTTCATGTGACAACACTGAAGAGATGACACTTTGCTACAATGTAAAGTAGTGAGTGTACAACTTGTATAACAGTGTAAAAACTCTCTACTTCGAAAATTAGATGTTGTGTACCACAGCGCCATCCGTTTTATCACAAATGCTCCATATAACACCCACCACTGCAGTCTCTATACACTAATTGGCTGGCCTTCACTACACACCCGGCGTCAAACACACTGGTATCAACTAATCTACAAGTGTCTCTTAGGCAAAACCCCACCTTACCTGAGATCATTAATCTCCAGAGCAATACCCTCTCTCAATCTGCGTTCAAGCAGGTTTATAACTCTGTTTGCCACTAACGCCCGCACCTCCTTTGGCCGCTTCTCCTTCCAGTTCTCTGCTGCTAATGATTGGAATTTTCTAAAAAAAAACTGAAGTTTAATTCTATTGTCCCACTAACCACCTTCAAAGCACTACTAACCAATCTACTGTCAGACCACTGCACATGTTAATCCCACCCAACCCTCTTCTGTCGTTATACACTTTGCAAAATCTGACCAGCATAGCTGTCTCTGTATATTTTGCACACTCCATCTCCCATAGTCCTGGTCATTATGCCACTTACCATAGTGTTATTCACGCACAGCCACTTTGTACCTTAACAATTGTATCCATCTACCTCAGCCCCTACTCTGCATTTTTTCTTCTTATAACTGTCTGTATTGTACAGCGCCAAGCAACTCTATTCACCAACCATCTACCTCCTTGTATCGACATCTGTTGCACTACTTGTACAAATGCCTTATTGTTCGACCTGCACACTGTATTATTTATTGTACATTCACTGTTTCATTCTCTGTTTTTTACTAGTTATTGTGCACACCTTGTCTTGTAATTTTATGTGTAACTTCTTGTTGTCTGTACCTCGACGCTTTTATCTTGGCCAGGTCGCCGTCTCAAGTGAGAAAATGTTCTCAACATGCCCACCTGGTTAAATAAAGGTTAAATAAAATAAATAAATAAAATTTGCTGTCCCCTCAAAATAACTCAACACACAGCCATTAAGGTCTAAACCGTTGGCAACAAAAGTGAGTACACCCCTAAGTGAAAATGTCCAAATTGGGCACAGTGTGAATATTTTGTGTGGCCACCATTATTTTCCAGCACTGCCTTAACCCTCTTGGGCATGGAGTTCACCAGAGCTTCACAGGTTGCCACTGGAGTCGTCTTCCAAACCTCCATGACAACATCACAGAGCTGGTGGATGTTATAGACCTTGCACTCCTCCACCATTTGAGGATGCCCCACAGATGCTCAATAGGGTTTAGGTCTGGAGACATGCTTGGCCAGTCCACCACCTCTACCTTCAGCTTTCTTAGCAAGCAGTGGTCATCTTGGATGTGTGTTTGGGACGTTTATCATATTGGAATACTGCCCTGCAGCCCAGTCTGTGAACAGAGGGGATCATCTGAGCGTATGATCTGAGCACTGACAGGCTGACCCCCCCACCCCTTCAACCCCTTCAACCAATACGTCTATTTCCCAAAGACAACCTCTGGATATGACACTGAGCATGTGCACTGAACTTCTTTGGTCGACCATGGCGAGGCCTGTTCTGAGTGGAACCTGTGCTGTTAAACCGCTGTATGGTCTTGGCCACCATGCTGCAGCTCAGTTTCAGGGTTTTGGCAATCTTCTTATAGCCTAGGCCATCTTATGTTTAGCAACAATTCTTTTTTTCAGATCCTGAGAGAGTTCTTTGCCATGAGGTGCCATGTTGAACTTCCAGTGACCAGTATGAGGGAGTGTAAGAGTGATAACACCAAATTTAACACACCTGCTCCCCATTCACACCTGAGACCTTGTAACATTAACGAGGCACATGTTACCGGGGAGGGAAAATGGCTAATTGGGCCCAATTTGGACATATTCACGTAAGGGTATACTCACATTTTTTGCCAGCGGTTTAGACCTTAATGGCTGTTTGTTGAGCTATTTTGAGGGGACAGCAAATTTACACTGTTATACAAGCTGTACACTCACTACTTTACAATGTAGCAAAGTGTCAATTCTTTAGTATTGTCACATGAAAAATTATAATGAAATATTGCAGCCCATCAGGATGCTCTTGATGGTACAGCAGTATAACTTAGTGAAGATTCATCGCTTTCTTCATGATTTTGTCTCTGAGTTACAGTGCCTATAGAAAGTCATCATACCCTGTAAAAATACTTAGCTTTTGTCTTATTACACCCTGGAAATTTAAATAATTTAAATGACCATTCCAGAGTAAAAATATTATTTAAAACCGTTACCCTAGACTGATTAATATCATATATAGTGTTTTTTCTTTGCAATTTTTCCCGAAAACTGACGAGAGTACAGTTTGAGCGTTTCTGTTTGTTTTGAACTCATTGTCATGTTCAAGAAAACAATTTGAAATGATTCGAGCTTTGTGACATGGTGCATTATCCTGCTGGAAGTAGCCGTCAGAGGATGGGTACATGGTGGCCATAAAGGGATGGACATGGTCAGAAACAATGCTCAGGTAGGCTGTGGCATTTAAACAATGCCCAATTGGCACTAAGGGGCCTAAAGTGTGCCAAGAAAACATCCCCCAAACCATTACACCACCACCACCAGCCTACACAGTGGTAACAAGGCATGATGGATCCATGTTCTCATTCTGTTTACGCCAAATTCTGACTCTACCATCTGAATGTCTCAACAGAAATCGAGAGTCATCAGACCAGGCAACATTTTTCCAGTCTTCAACTGTCCAATTTTCGTGAGCGCTTGCAAATTGTAGCCTCTTATTCCTATTTGTAGTGGAGATAATTGGTACCTGGTGGGGTCTTCTGCTGTTGTATTCCATCTGTCTCAAGGTTGTGCGTGTTGTGGCTTCAAAAAATGCTTTGATGCATACCTCAGTTGTAACGAGTGGTTATTTCAGTCAAAGTTGCCCTTCTATCAGCTTGAAGCAATCTGCCCATTCTCCTCTGACCTCTAGCATCAACAAGGCATTTTCCCCCACAGGACTGCCGCATACTGGATGTTTTTCCCCTTTTCACACCCTTCTTTGTAAATCCTAGAAATGGTTGTGTGTGAAAATCCCAGTAACTGAGCAGATTGTGAAATACTGAAACTGGCCCATCTGGCACCAACAACCATGCCACGCTCAAAATTGCTTAAACCACCCTTCCCATTCTGACATTCAGTTTGGAGTTCAGGAGTCTTGACCAGGACCACACCCCTAAATGCATTGAGGCAACTGCCATGTGATTGGTTGAGTAGATCATTGAATTAAGGAGAAATTGAACGGGTGTTCCTAATAATCCTTTGTGTGTGTGTGTGTGTGTGTGTGTGTGTGTGTGTGTGTGTGTGTGTGTGTGTGTACAGGTCCTTCTCAAGAAACTAGCATATTGTGATAAAATTCATTATTTTCCTTAATTTAATGATAAAAATTAAACTTTCATATATTTTAGATTCATTGCACACCAACTGAAATATTTCAGGTCATTTATTGTTTTAATACTGATGATTTTGGCATACAGCTCATGAAAACCCAAAATTCCTAAATATGTATATATATATATGTATATGTGTGTATCTATGTACTAACTTTTCTGAGTATTAAAATAATTTGAATGAAATGTAGTGGTTTGATCCGTTTTATCCTTAGAGATAATGCTTTTGTTTTTGAAAGATCAATAGTGACAGATAGTGATGATGATTGCCTGATCATGTTCAGTGCAGACTTGTTGTAATGAAATGAATGGATCAATGTAATTTGGTTTCTTGAGAAAGAAGTGGGTGGTAACTACTGGCCATTTCTGTTGAATGTGTGAATGTTTATAAAACCAATTTTATATGAATGTCTTAATATTAAACTGAATGTCCTCGGTAAAGAAATATAGGTAAAATAAAATAATGAGTTACACATACAGTATGTAATGGTATTTGACTCCTAGTAATGCTACTGTAATTAATAGAAACTAATTTAGAACAAATACACATTTTGAGTGCATGTTTATTGGCACAAATAGGCTACAACCGTTTCCTGAGACACCTTACGCATGTAAAATAGAGGTGATAACGACCATAACATGCGTTCGCATTGAGGGTTAATGCACATTTGACATCTTCTGTGACAAATATGCACATTTTCAACAAGTGTTTATTGGAATAAACAGGTGAAAATTTCATTTGTAAATGACACACACTCATTGTAAACTGCATAATAGAAAAACACTTGTTTCAGTGTGAGATGATCCGAGACAAACTTTACATTTTTACACTGACTTACTGATTCCGGTTTAGTCATTCAGTGATAACAAGGCACTCACTACTAAATTGTGGTTGTTTCACCTAACCTTTTTACATATATGCACTTACTTTAAGTTGTTCTGAATTAGTGTGTCTGCTAAATAAGTATATATGTAAATGAAAAGCTTCCAGTTCTTTGCAGGTTAATCCTCCTAGCAACCAGCTCCCATCCATGTTCAGCGTTGTTTAGATCTGGTGATAGGGCAGGCTATGGAAGGCATTTGACGTTATCCTGGAGTTCATGAAATCTCAGCTGAATTTGTTAACCGGCGTTTATGAGAAATTATCATCCTGACATTTTGGAACATCGTGAGGGAACAGTGTTTGCACCGTAGGGTGCACCTGGTCCTGGAAAATGGCCTTGGATATAGTATCTGCATTCTACGCTGAGGTACTGCTGATTAATGGAATGCCCCATCTAATCTCTCTGATGTACTGTTGAATCCTAGGACAATGACCTAGGACGACCCAAGTCATTGGAATACAACGCAGAACTACCTGGATTGATGACGATCTTGTCCAAAGCCACTGTCACCGCCCTAAGCCCACCTGGCTGTCCTTGTTTCTGTATACCTTGTGGATCAGGCCCCAGGACTACTTACAGGACTTTAATGTGTACTGATAAACAACTTGGCCTAAATTGGACATGCACTAGGAACTTTACACCAGGCACAGCCAGAAGAAGAATGGCCACCCCACTGAGTCTGGATCTGCTCTAGGTTTCTTCCTGGGAAGCAAATTACTAGGGAGTTTTTCCTAGCCACTGTGCTTCAATTTTGCATTGTTGCTTGCTCTTTGGGGTTTTAGGCTGGACATCTGTAAAAGCACGTTGTGACAACTGCTGATGTAAAAAGGGCTTTATAAAATAAACATGACTGTTTGATTGATTGATAAAAGCAGTTTCTGAATGGCAGCCCTGGCATAAATTCCAGCTTTGTGAAACTCACAAACTACTACACAGAGGTGCTGGTTCGATTCTGTGGTAATATTTTACACTGTTTCAAACAATTTTGTTAAGTGTTCATCTTTCCCTGTCAGTCCAAGAAGCTCATATGCGTGTGATGGTCAGGTGTCCTCATACATTTGGGTATACACTCACCTAAAGGATTATTAGGAACACCCTGTTCAATTTCTCCTTAATGCAATTATCTACTCAACCAATCACATCGCAGTTGCTTCAATGCATTTAGGGGTGTGGTCCTGGTCAAGACAATCTCCTGAACTCCAAACTGAATGTCAGAATGGAAAAGAAATGTAATTTAAGCAATTTTGAGCATCGCATGGTTGTTGGTGCCAGACAGGCCGGTCTGAGTATTTCACAATCTGCTCAGTTACTGGGATTTTCACGCACAACCATTTCTAGGATTTACAAAGAATGGTGTGAAAAGGGAAAAACATCCAGTATGCGGCAGTCCTGTGGGCGAAAATGCCTTGTTGATGCTAGAGGTCAGAGGAGAATGGGCCGAATGCTTCAAGCTGATAGAAGGGCAACTTGGACTGAAATAACCACTCGTTACAACCGAGGTATGCAGCAAAGCATTTGTGAAGCCACAACATGCACAATCTTGAGGCGGATAGGCTACAACAGCAGAAGACCCCACCGGGTACCACTCATCTCCACTACAAATAGAAAAAAAGAGGGTATAATTTGCAAGAGCACACCAAAATTGGACAGTTGAAGACTGGAAAAATGTTGCCTGGTCTGATGACTCTCGATTTCTGTTGAGACATTCAAATGGTACAGTCAGAATTTGGTGTAAACAGAATGAGAACATGGATCCATCATGCCTTGTTACCACTGTGCAGGCTGGTGGTGGTGGTGTAATGGTTTGTGGGATGTTTTCTTGGCACACTTTAGGCCCCCTAGTGCCAATTGGGCATCGTTTAAATGCCACGGCCTACCTGAGCATTGTTTCTGACCATGTCCATCCCTTTATAGCCACCATGTACCCATCCTCTGACTGCTTTCTCCAGCAGGATAATGCACTATGTCACAAAGCTTGAATCATTTCAAATTGGTTTCTTGAACTTGACAATGAGTTCACTGTACTAAAATGACCCCCACAATCACCAGATCTCAACCAAATAGAGCATCTTTGGGATGTGGTGGAACGGGAGCTTCGTGCCCTGGATGTGCATCCCACAAATCTCCATCAACTGCAAGATGCTATCCTATCAATATGGGCCAACATTTCTAAAGAATGCTTTCAGCACCTTGTTGAATCACTGCCACGTAGAATTAAGGCAGTTCTGAAGGCGAAAGGGTGTGAAACACAATATTAGTATGGTCTTCCTAATAATCCTTTAGGTGAGTGTATAGTGTGTGTGAAAATCTAATAGTTCTGATTCTAATTGTCATTGTGATTTAGTTTCTTCAAAGTAACAGTCCTTTCCACACTATGGGGAACAAAGCTTCATTCTCACCATACTGAATATGAACTTAAATCTGGCCTTTCAAGGCCAAAAGGTCTTAATCCATTTCTGTATAATGATCTAGATGTTGATGTACTGTTGTTGACGTAGCTCACTGAAGCAATCCACTGCAGGCAGTCAAGTCATTCACACCGTTTTTCAGTAGACCTTTATGCTAAATCTTTGTCCTGGTGGGCCAGACAGGGTTTTTGTTGAAGTTTTGATTAATAGTCCCTGGCTTTACAAAGATAACACGAAGGCTGTTGATCTACTGCAATCATAATATTTGTATTGCATAGTACAGTAGATTAATTTGCAATATCGTTTTGGTCTTACTATTTTTGACTGCCTTGTCTTAGTTTCACTAATAGTTTGCCAGAAGTGAAATTCGAGAGGCAAAGGTCATTGGAAATTGTTTCCTGTAACTCATTGAGGAGATATGCCTGCAATGAAGGAGAATGTTGTTATCTTTATGTATGTGAAACCATTTCTTGTTTTTAAAATGTCAGTGAAATCCAGCCAGAGTCATTTAGATGGTCCTGGACTAAAGTTAAAATGGTTATTTCAGCCCAAATAACAGCTCAATGTCCTATCTTTATACCATGCTCATGAAAAAGTAAATAAAGGTATTTTGGGTGGCCAGCGGACAGGGTACCATTTTCTGTAGCCTTCCACAGGAAATTAAGTCAGAACTGAATGTACTCCACAGGTTATTATTGGGTGACTGGGAAGGAAGAAATGTTACCAGAGTCTCTTTTCCCGTTTTTGGCGGTGAAAGTATTTTCTTCATTTTTTGTTATTCTCCGTCTTCCTTTATTTATTTGAAATAAATGTCAAGTACGAAACTTCCAAGGCTGTTTTATTCTGCGGTCGTCATTTGACGGTTGTTTTCTCTGAGGATATCTTCCAGACTCTCATCGCTCCTGCCCTGGCTGTTTGAACTGCAGCTACATCACACTGGACAACAGACATGAGACTTGACTTGTCCCTGCGGACACCTGCCTCCTCACTGCCATGTCCCATTTCCTTTAGCGAGGGTCTCAGTCCAGATCTCAGGATGTGGCAGACCTGACCACAAAGTTCCCCCATGTGCAGGCTAGAGGGAGGTTAACAGATCCAGGAGAAGGGGTCGATGCGAGGAGAGTTGGAGGAGTTTAGCTGTGGAACTCCAAAGATGTGGGAGAGGATGTGTGGATTATGCCCAGAAACAAATGCTATTAGTCCTTGGAAGGACTTCAGAGGTTTTAGCTATTTAATCTGCAGATTGAATAGTAGTGGATGTGGGCCTTGGGGCTGGGCCAACCAGTGCTTTTCTACCCCCCACCCCCAGGGGAAAGGCAAGAGGAAGGAGGTATTAAGTTGTTGTTGTGGGACAACACAGGGAAAAAATATGGTGGGGGGCTGTAAGGGTGGGGTATTTCTACACAGATGAGGGAAAGAGAGAGGAAAAACAAAGATAAGGAGTCAAGTAAGGGCTGGTTTGGAGTGGTGTAATGTGCCACGTACGCTCTGCGACTACAGTATGTATAGACGACTGTTTACAACGAGACAATACTATAATAACACACTTCTGTCAGGGCAATTGGCAAGTACGTTCTACAGACTGTTTATCAGTTTATGTTGTAATTGTGGGGACTGTTTTCTAGTCTGTCTGAACCTTCATTCTTCCAGTTCTCCGTTAACAAGCGCAATTGCCGGGTTCCAATCAATAGACAGACTTGATCCCTGTAGTTCTGTCTGTTTTCAGCGTTGCTGTGGTAACGCTGTTAAAGGCCCTGGTATGTGAAGGCACTGTGTGCATCTTCTGATGATGACACAGGAGGAGAAGGAAGAGGAGGAGTCTGAGAAGATGAAAGAGTGGGCGTGGGAGCAGGTGGAGTAGGAACAGCAGGGGAGCTGTTTAGCTAAGAAACAGTTCAAACCCAGTTAAACACAACTACATACCTGTAGAGGGAATGTTGTTAAAATTTAAATCTTGAAACCATTGTGCTGAACGTGAGTTTATTGATATTGAACAGATTCGTCCTGACACACGACCCATCTCCGTCCCTGTTTATCTTCAGAATGGCCCAATATTGTTCCTGTGCATGTGTGTCTTATGTAAAGTGTGGGTTTGTGTATACACTCATAATCTCCACATATCGTCTAGACCACGTCACCCTGTTCCGAAAGGGAGTTTCAGGAAGGGCACGGCACTTCCCCCTCTCTTTGAAGCGTCCCTTTGCAACCCTTTTCGATGCGCAATATGCTTGGCTGGACACATGGGCAAATAAGGACCTTTTACTGCAAGGGGAATCTGGTGGTTTCCATTGTTTTGATTGGTTGGTTGTACCTCACGTAGTGGAGACATTGTGGATAGTGCGTCTGGATGTTGTGTTGTTTTAAAACAAGTCTGGTTACTTTATTTTTTTATTGCATCAAAAATATCACAGTGAGAGATTGTGTCCTTCATCTGACCTGCTGTAATGCAGTTACAGAGACATTATTCTACAGCCAGGTTCAATTCATTTTTACTAAATGGACTGTTAGGCTTCTGTTGTCCTTTTCACGTTTTGATGGATTGTTGTGGATCAAATGTTTCATTCTGTTGAGGAGAAGAATTACTTTGGAATGAGGTTGTCATTTGCTGTTTTTTTCCTGATTATATCGGGATGCTTTTCTGGTCTGCAGCAGGGCACATTATATCAAGGCCACAAGTCTAGTTTTAATTTGTAATAATATTTTCCATAGGTTGTGGTCACCATAGAGGATCCAGTGAAGGGACCCGTATCGTTGGTAATGGCTGGCGGTTTTCTCCACAGAGGCCAATTCTTCCCAGTCCTTGATGGCGGGCAGTGATACAGTCTTTCATAGCACGTCTTCCCTCTCTCAGCACATGAGCTCACATGAGGCTCAGCCAACTCCCTCCATGTTATTCAGAGCAGAACAATGCTGAAATAGCTCAACGCCACAGCTTATTGCACAAGCAATTAGTTTGTTCTCAATGTTAGGACAAAGGTAATATTTTGCCGTTCTGAGAGAGATTGACCTGACATTGCTCTGCTGCGTGTCCTGTAAGAGGGTGAACGGTCGGCAGATGAGGATGTGTATCTGGAATGTCTGATGTCCCAGTGAGGGCAGAGATGACACCTTCTACCCGGCTGTCTGTTTCAACAAAAATGTAAAGAATTAGCAGGTTGTTAAACTGTCAGTTCCACTAGGCCCCCGCCTGAACTAGGTGGTCATATACGTGTCACACACACTGGAGTTATGTTCTGCTAGAAAACCCCGCTAACCCTTGTGAGTGGTTGTACAGGAATATGTTCAGCTTGGCTTCAGACCACTGCATAGTTTGTTTATAGGATGGAGAAAGGCAGGTTTGCCATTGGTGCCCTGAGGGAGGAAGTGAAGGAGAAAGTGTTTGTGTGTGTCTGTGCGTGCACTAGACAGGCCCTGTATTTATATCTCATAATAATGCTGTTTTGTACATTTATATTGTAATGATATGGTCAGGGTGAACCTGATCCTGGATCAGTTATCTTGACCTGAAGCAACTCAAGCAAACTGAAAATCCATGTTCAGATTAGTAGAAACGATGGGTGTACCCTAGGGGAGTCAGGTTTAGGATGGGTCATAGCAACTCGATTTTCTTACTTTTGGAACACTCAACTGCCATGCTGGAAAAGTACAGAGAATGCCACTGTTCTCCTACTGTATGGCAGAAATTAAAAAAATATTTCTGGTAATATGAAAATGTCAATGGCATCCTCCCAGTAGTTCGTAGTACTAATGGCTAATGAAGTACCACTTATAGTACCGTATAATATCCAAGCTTGACCAGTGTTATGTTCCATTGATGTTCTACGTCACATTCAAGGTCAGGTGCCCAGAGCTGGCCATGGTAGAATGTGCAGTGAGGCTGGTTGGGATTATGGATAAGACTGAGAGGTCATGGGTGGGGGAGAACAGGGGTTAGAGAGATGGCTGGGAACACAAGAGGGATCCCATCTTCCCATCTGATTTTCTCAATGTATGGGAGACAGATGCTGGTAATGTGTCTGGGACTTTTCCAGGCCTAGAGGAAAATTAGGGAACACCTCCTTGTTCTATTATCACTCAGTTTTATGGACTCTTTATTCTACCTCGCTCCCCTTCCTTTTCTGTCTGTCCTTGCTGCCCCCACCCTCTCCCCCGCTCTTTGTTTCTCAGTGGATTTCCTTCCTTTATTCCTCGCTCTACAGGGTGACGTGCCGGGTAACTCTAGAAGTGTGCGACAGAGGCTCTTTCAGACCCATGGACTTTGGCACCAAAGACTACTGTTAATCAAATAGTCAGGGATGAGCTGGCCCTTTTTCCATGTCTCTGCCAGACACAAACCAGAACCTGCCCACTGCAGCACGGTCCCGCATGCCTGCACCTGGGGAGAAAGATGGGATGTCCAACCTAACACTTTTGTAATTGCTAAAAGACTAGATTTCTCCAGCGGTTGATTTATTTCCCCCCAAGACCTTATTATACATTTTAATGCCTTTTCTCAGCTCAGTCTTTTCTGTCGTATTGCAGTTCCGGCCCTCTTCGTTTCATATGTCTGGTTGTTTAATGAAGATAACAGTTTCTAATTTAAGAAACAGTGTTGGTCTTTCTAGAACATTCCTGCACTGGTAATCTGGGGCCTCCTCTTTCCTTGCTCTTTATCTGTTGTATACAGTGCTCTATGGTTGAAACCAGTGGCGGCTGCTGGTCTTTCAAAGAGGGGAAGCTCATTTTCGACCTACATCATAAAAATTGTAGCCTGGTTAACACCAGACCCTTTTCAGTTCTGACTGAGAGTGGGTCTGGGCAAGGTTCATTCCCATTTCCAAAGGGGCGTCCCCAACGGACGCCTCTCAAATACCTCTCGACGCAATTGGATATATCAGACTTTTGTCAAGTCGACAACATCTTTTTTAGATGTTTTTTTTCTAGAATTGTTCTTTGCTAGTTTTTTAACAAATATTAAACGTTCAAATCGCTTAAAACAGACGTGATAGCTGATTCGAACGAGTGAAATTGCGGATGTTCCATTGCAATAGTAATTGTTTTAAATGTCTGCTTCAACCAATGACAGTAAAGCTGCGCTATCATCATCGTTTAAAGCCCGCCTCAACAGTTGTGATTGGTGCCTCGATTTGGAAAAATTGGAAATGGGCTTGAATGGGCTCTTGGCCAGACTGACTTGCAGAGCAAATCAAAATTTGCCGGAAGTCCGTCTGGGTTCTCCCAGGCTATAAAAAATTCAGTCCTACGTTCCTTTTCAAGAAAATGCTCTGTGAGCCTAGGCATATTTCCCAGTGACTTGACCAGTGTCCTCTCAATGGCTAGCAGAGCTAGGCAGCTTAAACTGCCTTTGCCCATTGTGTTACGTGTGTAGGACTTAAGCCGCTTTAAACAGGAGAAGCTCCTTCCTACACCTGCAGATGTAGCTCCAATTGTTGCCACTAATGAGAACCGTTTTTAAAGCTGAGGCATTGCTTTGTCCAACTCCATGGGCCCTATCTTACACCCAGCGCAATTGACTTTTTACACAAACGCATGTATCATTCCTATCTTGCACCTGACGCATATGGGACTTTTCCCTCCACAGAAGTGGCGTGTTTTTCAGATGCTATTTTAAGGGCACATGGTTGGCCATAATGTAGCGTGTGCACAACGCGCATACACCAGCCGCGGTCGGTGGATCTTAATTGGGGAGGACGGGCTCATGTTACGCTCGGGACCGGAGTGAATGGAATGTGCGCAACGCACGAAACCCAGTGTTTTTTCGTTTTGCACACTGGGTTTTGTGCATTGCGCACATTCCATTCACTCCGGTCCCGAGCGTAACACCAGCCCGTCCTCCCCAATTAAGATCCCCCGACTGCGACTGGCATACACTTTTTATTGCTCCTCTCATCAACACTATGCAGCAGTTCCCATTATTGCAATACATACTTAGAAGGAAAATATTACCACACGAGGGAAATCAATATGTGTCCGAAGAGGGGAAAAATAGGCATACATCTAGTGTACACATTTACCCAAATTATTCAGAATGAATTATCCACAGTGATATACATCAACTGCAAGGGAACCCATTCAATCAACATACGTCATGATGATGACATAAGTCATTCGCGATGCTAATAGTAAAATCACCCATGTCTTCGCGAATTACCCTGGCTCAAGCCACGACTCATTTATGGCAAACTCTGCCATATTTGATGGGATTCCCCCCTTGGATGGGTGGCTGTGAAGGGGACAACCCTATCTGTTAGACATGGCTGAGGATGACACCATTTGATCCCAGCAACAGTGTGTGAAATGCTGTTTAACCGAAAACATACACAAACACGCAGCATAGCCTAATTGAATGAACATTAGGCACTAAAAATGTGTGTCAGGAGTTTGGATATGACAGGAGGCACTTTACACTACTCTAGTCGCAGCATTCTTTGTGGCTTGTTTTGTTTCACACAACATGTCCATGAATCATGGATGTATTGATGACATAAATTAGGAAATATTAGAGGACTTAAGGAGACGTGATGTTGAAATGCGTTGCTTGGCACTTAACCCAAATGCCTTAGAGCTTATTCGACAGATTAGTGAGGCAAGCAAAGTAATCTCCCTATAATGTTAGATTACATTGCAAAAATATTACCATGTATTCATAACCGTGATTCAGTGAGAGTGAGCCCAAAACATCGGAAAGTATGTATTGTGACATTTCTTTATTTACATTTAGTAAAAAAGAAAAATCAATAATCTGCCGTTATAATAGCAATCCGCCATCGATCATGCGCGCATGCTCTTAAAAGGAATGTGAGATGACGCTCTGATTGGTTTATTGCACGTTACGCCCAAACCACACCTATGACTATGGAAGCTACTTCAGACCTACCAATTTTAGAGTTGCGTCGGGCGCAAGATTATCCCGCCGGTAAAATACCAACAGCGCCCGGGACCCTCCCACAATGTCACTTGCGTTTCGCGTTTGATACTTGCGTTTCAGATCGTTAAAATAGGGCTCTATGTCTTTAAGGAACACCAAGTATTCACACAGCTTTCCCCTGTTACCCTGAAAGTCCTGATCTGAATACAGGACTTGAAGTTCAGACCTCAGTCTCCCTGAATCAAAGGGATGCCATAACCTTTCAGGACACTTTGGAAGGCCTCCTCTAGAAAAACACTTGTCTCGTGTCATCAAACTTCCCTGGATTGACTAATTCTGAATTAATGAATAAATGATAATTTATTGAAAAAAATTAACTAACGATCTAACAAAACTATATTAAACTCGAAAGAGGAAATGCAGGAATTTGGTGTATAATTTTATGAAATGTATGATGAAAATTGGCTAACAATTTCGCCAAACAAATACCGAGAAATAGGTTGCAGCAGTTTGTCTTTCGACTACACTTGCAAAATCTCAGATGGGACTGAGCTTGAATAGCTTTGGTGACTTATTATGGTACAAAATTGCTCTCAATCAAAAGGAGATGCAGTATTTCGACAAACCCTCCAATCATCACGCAGAAGCCCGCTGAGCGTCTGAGGGCGGGACATAATTGCAGCATTTATCCAATGACCATCTAGTTTCGAAGCACTGAAAAAAACTGTTCAAGGCAGCCCCATTGAAGTCCATGGACACCAGGCTTCAACAGGGACATGCACTGTGATGCTACAGGAATGTATGAGAAGGATATGGAGTCAGTCGACTTGCTATATGTAGCTGATTCTGAATGAACTTGGGTCCAATGATAACTTTTTTTCCTCACTGGCCATTTCGGGCCAGTTCGTCTAAAATTTACTAGCCCGGACTGAATTATTACTGGCCCAAATTAAATTTGGAAAAAATAAAATAAAAATCTGTTTCTCTTTACATAAATGCTGAGTTTATCGTCTGTGTGTGTAACCAAAAACTACATCCATTCATGTATTTACCCATCTTCACAACATGGTAGATGAGTTGTATAAATAATATTTAGTTAATATTGCCCAGCCCTAAGACACATGTACAGAGGTAAATGTTGTGCATTCCAAACTAAGTGTGGCTGAGTTGACAAGTTTTGGGAAGTTCCTGGTTAAGAACAAAATTACCAATACTGGGACATTATTAGTAACCAGTGATCTATGATATGAATAGAAAGAAATGATTCAATATGTTAACTAGTTAGTAATAAACTCCCATTACCTGGTCATTTAGGTTTTATTTAGGAACTTCCCAAAATGGGTAAACCCAAACGGAATTAGTTGGTAAAGCACAACAATTACTGCAGTACATGTGTCCTAGGATTGGGCAATATGATCAAAATATATTGTCAGGATAATTTGACAATTTTTTTCCCTTTCCAATTCCCTCCCTAACTCTGCCTTGTCGGCAGCTTCGCAACTCCTTGTACATATCAGTGGGATGACGAGGGGTGTGCAAATAGTTCACTCAACCACAAGTCGCATGAGCTGCCGATTTATTTTTGCACTGTTCACCCAACACAGAAGGTGAATACGTTCACCGACTATATTTCTGGGATATTAGATAATCTGATTTAAATCCCGGGAAGCAGTATGCCAATTCTGCGCTGCCTTGTGCAGGAGACCCCGGGTAAGTGAGAGAACCCATGGCCATTGGGGGTAGACTGTCCTGAAAAGCGACTTAGCCCACTATGCCATGCGGACCACAAGTATAATTTGAAAACTCTAATGGTATTGCAATGATAAAGGAAATAAAAATAAGTAATTTCCTCTTGGCGCCTTTAAACTATGTAGAATAATATAAAAGTGTATCAAAATTATTTAAATCACTATTTCAGGGAATTCAAATGATTTAGAAGTATTAAATATAATGACTGTATTTAAGATTTTAATTCAGCAACATAGAATAGGCCTATTCAGGAAACATATTATTTCCATCATGAGCACATTCAGATCACCTTGTCCAACCACAGAAGATCTGTTGTCCATTGTTATACTGTAAAAAATATAAATATTTACATTTAATGACATTAGCTGGCACACAATAACTGCATCTGAATTTTATTAATGCTAATAATACTAAATATACATTTTTTTTCTTAATAACCTTCATGATAAATAACTTTGTCATCTTGTTTACATCTATATACCTATTGCCACGTGTTGTCTATGGCCAAACACTGTATTTGCGTCCATCCATTCAAGTTTGTAGCTTAGCTATATACAGTCAGATCCCAGGAGGCGAGTGAGTCCGTCAATCCCTGGGTGATTGCTTTCCCTGTGTGATCTTTCAAAAATAGACTGACTGTATTCATCTGTTTTGCAGTTCCGAGTCCAACTCAATAAAGTGTACTGTATGTTAAATTCACAAGGCTTTCTGTTGTTGAGAAGTGAAACTGTTTTCAATGTGTCTGCAATCATGTCATGACACTTTGAGTATAGCTTTGGCAAAGCAATTTGTGAGAAGGACTTAAGCGATGGAAAATAATATTTCTTCAAGTGTCTGGACACATTTAATATTAGTAATTTTTCCGTAATCAACGACAATGAATATGGCTATTACACACCAGCTGGCTGCATAATTTTGAGAAGGAAGATGATTTCTAACAAGAAAGCCTCTGATTGGCTGCTCCATTAAGGTTTGAATAGACGCAGTCAAATCTGATTTGTTCATTTGCCCTTGTTTAAATCCTAAAAAGATCTGAAGGAAAGTATTAAAAACAGTTTTACCGAAATCCCCTATATTTAGCAAATGTCCACAGTATAATAACTGAACAAGGGCGTAGGAACGGGTTTGAAATTGGGTGGATGCACCATAACTTTTTCACAAATTGTTCTTATTATTGGGGTCGACCACATTGCCTGTCTGCAACATTGGGGGGGACATGTCCCCCCGTCTCCCCCCATCTCCCCCCGTTCCTACACCCTTATAACTGAATAACAGTGTGGGTGCTCAATACGTTTATTTTCGACCCACAAAAACTGTTCTTTCTTAAAGGATCACATTAGTTTGGGTGTTGCACTCAAATATTATTGGTCAAAAAGACAACACCGGTATTGCCAAACATAGAAGAGGGAGAAGGAACCGCATATGACAGACATGGATTTTAACTTGAGATAATATTGAGACATATTTGACCATTTCATTTTTAAACATTTTAGGGGATGCCGAGCTTTCCTTGCAGTCTTAAAGAAATCGCACCTGGTTGAAACCCTGCGGTAAATAGTAATATGCATCGTGTTAAACAGATGCGTCAAAAATAAATACAGTTCTTTGCATTGGGGTGCACAAACAGTTGTTGGTGTTTTAAAGCTGGATTTGGCTTACAGCCATTTCTAATTTGACCTCTTAAACAGAGCGTATATCAAACCGTTATTTGCACTGCTACCATTTGCACAGTAAAATTTTCATACTAATGTTAACTTATTACCGCTAAACCTAAGATCTCTTTGCACTAATTGTACATGTACTTACATCAACCTCATTCAACTTCAACTGTATTTCGACTTTATTTTTTATCTTTCGTCCTTACTGTACCCTTTGTGTAATTATTGTGTATTTGTATTTATGTGTAACTCTGTCTGTACTTGCACCTTTTTGCTTTATCTTGGCCAGGTCGCCGTTTTAAATGAGAAATTGTTCTCACCGTGCCCACCTGGTTAAATAAAGGTTAAATAAATAAAAAAATAAAATATAATTAAAGAGTTGACAAAGAGATGTTATTGTATTGAAAGAGTCAACACGATTTAAAGTCGTTTTTAAAGAATGTTGCCTCTAATCACGAGCTATGTGGTTATGAAACAAACATTTATGCTCCTATAGCATCCAAAAGTTTGATTCAAATCCGATGTAATGAATACCATTGTTTTCTATAAAATCTTCACAGGGCGCCTTATTAACACACTGGTCAATGAGTCACTAGCTCAAGGGTTCGAGTCTTACCCAAAGCTCTTATTTCACTTCTAAACAGAGTAACTCACATTTGATTGGCATCCTATTCAATGTACCACTTTTTTTAACACACCATCATCAATAAAAAAATAAAAATAGAAATAGTTTAATAAATATTATTACTACAGCTGACAAAGGGTTTTTGCAGAAATAAAAAAAATCAATAATCAATCAAATTAGCATTTTCAACGGTCTCTAGCGCCACTCTGCAGCGGTAATAGACCATTTAATGATAACTAAATGTACGTTTCAGTGATGCGGTATGAGAGCGAGGAATTTATCACTTCACTCTCTGTATAACTTGGGGATTTCCAGGGAAAGCCCGGAAGCGGGACAAAATCCATAACCAACACACTTTATAAGAGCTGAAAGAAGAAAAGATGATTATTCACAAATTGTCCACTCAGTATGGCAAGAACTGGCGAGATGTACAGTGTGAGTTAGTGAGACGTATAAATTCTGAAAGTAATAAAATTGTTTTGCATTAATCTAGCGGAAAATGCATGGATTCAAACCTGTGATCCATTGCTTTACAGACATATCATTAACCTGTTAGGCCACTGGGCTGTGCTAAAGTTAAGAATTGATTATACAAGATCCTTCACTTTGTATTTTCCTGTAATTATGTAAATGTCCCAATTTAAATGCCTAAAAAATAAAAAAACAAACCGGAAGGAAAAAGATTCACGGAAAGAATAGTCCTGGCGTGATTTGAACCTGGTAACTCTGGATGATAGGCACTGCGCCCAATCCATGACGCTACACGTCCTCAGAAGAAACCCGCAGAAAATTGTAGGATTGTTATTAGTACACCGACCTTTATGTATTTCCTTAGAACACAGGCAATATCTTTAAAACCAATTGTGATGTCTCTTCAATGCAATATTATCAAAAACAGTGATGTCTGTTTAAATACATTAATAGGCTATATAAACGTTGTGATCAGATCACGTAACTGGCTGTTTTAAAGAGTATACTGTAGCAGTCTAGCGTTCCGTTTACAGAGTAAAGCTGTCTAGCGCCCCCATCTGTACATAATAGTTCATTACATGGTCTAGTAAAGTATCTTGTTTTGACGCGTTGACAATGTTTCGATATTACAACATAGAGCTCTGTAAGTTACCGTCTGTCCCCACAAGGGTCTCATCACTGCATGTAGCCCGAGGACCAAACCTGGACCCTGAAAACAGCCGTGTCTTTCGAGGAATGGTCCTTCAGAGGCTAGACTGTTGAAATTACAAAGACATCTATAAGCATTATTAAAAAATTGGGTTTAAAGTTGATATATTTATTACATTTTGGCCTCATCCAGGCCTTTGTTAATATTGCATAATGGTGCTTCTGCGCTTTTCTTCTTTCAAAACCTAACACCGTCCTCACCTTACATGCACACTTTAGAAAAATATCTGATCTTTATGGAATGTAACAATTTTTTCATTAAAAAGGTAGAAATCTTTATTAATAATCTGATATACACTTTGTTTCTAATCACATCATGAAACATATTTGTTACTTTCAAGGATATTTTGTTAAAGCTATATCTAACTAAAAAGACATGGACTATATGCTGTGTTCTGAAAATAAAATGGAGGATTTTATAAGTGTTCTATTGTACACAAAGTATTTCTTTATAATTGTATCCACAGAAAAGCACAATGCACAGGCTAGAGATGGAAGGGCAAAGACAGCAGACTAGCCGGGGCTCAAACCTCCACTGTCGAGGGCACGTGTGATCCAAAGCCGGGAGTTTAAACCATTACATCAAACTGTAGTAGTAGTAGTAGTAGCTTTATTGTCATTATATTCAGGGGTCAAACAACAATATAATGAGATTTCGGTGGCCGATCCCTGAGGCTTAAAAAACATTAAACAATTACAACCATTCCCTGAGGCATAGGGACATAAGACAATTTAAACAATGAAAGACACAAAAAAGAGGACACAAACAATAAAGTGCACTGTAATATGCAGCACAGCGAACAGCAGCGGTACTGTTGTGCATACTGTGTGTGCAAGAGCAGTGTAGACAATAAAAACCATCAATGTCATATTGTGTTATTTTATGATGAATATGGTTTAGGTTCTCGTGTGTGTGTGTGTGTGTGTGTGTGTGTGTGTGTGTGTGTGTGTGTGTTTGTGTGTGTGTAATGTGAGGGGAAGCATGTCTGGAGATAACCTTTTGGCAAAACAAAATAACACTGCCCATGTATCGAGACAAAAGTATGGTGGTGGCAGCATCAGGCTGTGGGGATGCTTCTCATCGGCATGGAGAGTGCATCTTTTTCAAATGAAAACAAGGATGGATAGAGAAAAATAGAAACAGAACTTGCTGCAGTCCCTCTAACTCCTAACAGTAGTCCAATATCATTGTGCAACTACCCTGAAAAACCTGGAGAAATTCTGCTTAGAAGAATCAGACAAAAGATATATAAAACTGGGTGCAAAGCTGGTATATACACTCACCTAAAGGATTATTAGGAACACCATACTAATACTGTGTTTGACCCCCCTTTCGCCTTCAGAACTGCCTTAATTCTACGTGGCATTGATTCAACAAAGTGCTGAAAGCAGTCTTTAGAAATGTTGGCCCATATTGATAGGATAGCATCTTGCAGTTGATGGAGATTTGTGGGATGCACATCCAGGCCACGAAGCTCCCGTTCCACCACATCCCAAAGATGCTCTATTGGGCTGAGATCTGGGGCCTCATTTTTAAAACTATGCGGTGGATTTGCGTCAGAAGTGGCGTACAGACGAAATATAGGACGTGCGTACGCATTGAAATATTCAGATTTATAAAACCGTGCGCACGCACGTCCTACGCCGTTTTCCCTTTATAAATCACAATCAACTCTAAATGTGGCACAGCTTTTGCGGCTGCATGTCACGCCTATAATTGCCCATAAATAGTCAGTGAAATGCCCCAAAATTAATATTCATTGATTAACAAATCATGGCAAACAGAGAGAGGAAAACCAAGAAAATAAACTTCACTCAATATGAAGTAGAAAATATTGTTCGCGAGGTGGAAAAGAGGAGGAAAATGTTGTTTGAAGGGCAATGGGTGCCTATTACCAATGCTGAAAAGGCGTTGGAGTGGCAAAAGGTTGCAGACGCTGTAAGAAAGTCGGACCGTGGCGCAAATAAAAAGTGGTCAGATATCAGTCGATGTCAAAGCGTCTAGCACTTCATAGCGAAAGTGTGTCTGCCACAGGTGGGGTAAAATTGGTTACATTACAGCAACATGTCTGCATCACAAATTATTTGGACATTGATCGAATGAAAATGGTTTCGATAAATGAAAGAATTTTCATTCTCATTTGGTGCCCTTATTATGGGAACATGAGTGCATTCAATAGCATTGATTACATTTGGGAAACCGGACATAGCTGCAAATTAAGCTTTTTTGTTTGCCTGTTCACCTCATAAAGGAAACTTTATGTAATCATGCGACACACCTATTTACACGTCTGGCATAACCCGGCTAAGGGTTGGCTGTGAAATCCCAGACCTTTCAGCCAATTCCCTCTGGAAAGTGCCAGTCGCCAGAAATCCAGGTGTTGTTAGGACTTGAAGTTGGACTGGCACGGCATGGTTTCTCCGAGTGCTCCTCTGTATCGCTGGGCCCAATAGAGCACAGAGGTCCAACAGGACGCCCCGAGGAAATCAGAACCGGGTCATAAGCCACTCGTCCTCGTTTGCCAGCAAGTCTTCTTGCTGTCTGAAAATGCGTTCCCTTCAAATCCTTCCATTTGCCACATCTTCTAACAGCGCAAGATCAGCCATTGTGCGTCATTACGCATTGGGTTGGCATCATGGCTTTTTATGACCATGCAGGTGATTGTATTTGATCAGCTACAGATGTCGGTATTCATGTAATTGTAATGGGATTATGTGCAAATGGAATTAATTCCAGCTTTCAAAATGGTTAAGACATCCGTCACGATGGAACAATTGATGGATGGAAATGAAACGGACTAATGGCATATACATGAACACCATGATTCCGTAGCTGATGACATTTATGAACACAACTTTCCCCAGTGGACAATGAAGACATCTATCTAATCTAATGTATGTCTGCTCTGCCAGACGGACGCATCGACAAGGATGTTTTAAACATTATTTTGTTTAGCATATTATTTATGAAGATGAATTACATAACATGCTAATATAATTACAGAACATGTTTGAGTGTTCTATTTGCAAATATGTCTTTGTTTGCATTTAAATTGGCTACAATCTTGTTTTATTTCATTTGTATTCCACCACATGCTGTTGATTTTAAGAATGGCTTTGTGAAATGTTCCTATTATTAATGAGAGGCAGTATTTCAATTTCGTTTAGCTACACAACGGTCTGCAGTTTAGACAGCTTCACGTGCTTCACACATCTGCTGGCGGTGTCGCCATTTCTCATTTCACCGGTTTTAGTGTGTACGCATGGGTCAGAGTTTCCGTGAAGGACCGCACATTTTCCCGTTAAGTTAGATTTTTATAAATCCCAATTATTGCATAGAGAGCGGCGTACGCCTTCTTTTGTGCGTACGCAAAGTTTATAAATGAGGCCCCTGGTGACTGTGGGAGCCATTTTAGTACAGTGACCTCATTTTCATGTTCAAGAAACCAATTTGAAACGATTCGAGCTTTGTGACATGGTGCATTATCCTGCTGGAAGTAGCCATCAGAGGATGTGTACATGGTGGCTATAAAGGGATGGACATGGTCAGAAACAATGCTCAGGTCGGCCGTGGCATTTAAACAATGCCCAATTGGCACTAAGGGGCCTAAAGTGTGCCAAGAAAACATCCCCCAAACCATAACACCACCACCACCAGCCTGCACAGTGGTAACAAGGCATGATGGATCCATGTTCTCATTCTGTTTACGCCAAATTCTGACTCTTCCATCTGAATGTCACAACAGAAATCGAGACTCATCAGACCAGGCAACATTTTTCCAGTCTTCAACTGTCCAATTTTGGTGAGCTCTTGCAAATTGTAGCCTCTTTCCTATTTGTAGTGGAGATGAGTGGTACCCGGTGGGGTCTTCTGCTGTTGTAGCACATCCGTTTCAAGGTTGGGCCTGTTGTGGCTTCACAAATGTTTTGCTGCATACCTCGGTTGTAACGAGTGGTTATTTCAGTCAAAGTTGCTCTTCTATCAGCTTGAAGCAGTCAGCCCATTCTCCTCTGACCTCTAGCATCAACAAGGCATTTTCGCCCACAGGACTGCCGCATACTGGATGTTTTTCCATTTTCACACCGTTCTTTTAAACCCTAGAAATGGTTGTGCGTGAAAATCCCAGTAACTGAGCAGATTGTGAAATACTCAGACCGGCCCTTCTGGCACCAACAACCATGCCACGGTCAAAATTGCTTAAATCACCTTTACCATTCTGACATTCAGTTTGGAGTTCAGGAGATTGACTTGACCAAGGCCACACCCCTAAATGCATTGAAGCAACTGCCATGTGATTGGTTGAGTAGATCATTGCATTAAGGAGAAATTGAAAGGGTGTTCCTAATAATCCTTTAGGTGAGTGCATTTAAACATAATTAACAAATAATTGCATAGGCCTATAACATATAGAAATTATATATAATGCTTTTATATCTTTTATGGACCACAACATGTTAAGGAAGCTTAGCGAAGTAAATGCTGCTTTAATATATTTCAGTTCTTCCATTCAGATAGGTAAAGTCTCACTGAGAAGGTGACTAAAGCTGAAGTGTATTTCACATCTTTTATTGCCTGCCGTTCCATGTTTGTAAGCACACAGGCAAGTTATTTAGGAAAATGTTTCCAGACTCTGAGATTGCAAAAAATATGCCTGCTCTTCCACTAAGACGGCAGCTATGATGAACCTGACACTGGAACCTGAATGTTCAGAGGATTTGCCCAAGTTAATCCAGACAGATAGAAGGCCATACAGTATTATGTTTGATGAAAGCAATTACATCATGTGTGAGAAGGACAGTGTCATTTTAGTCAGGTACTACAGTGAAGCACAGGATAAGGTGACAGTTGGATTTGTAGACATTCCAGGGTGCAATGATGCCAAAGCTGTCAACATATTCAACTGCATTGCATCATCCATGCATGACAAAGGCCGTGAATGGTCTAATTGCATAGGATTCAGCAGTAACAACTGCAATTTCATGATTGATAAAAACAACTCTGTCTTATCAAGAGTGAAAACACAGGCACCTTATACTGTGTATATACAGTGTTGGCTGTTCAAGTCACTTGGTGAACATATGTGCCAAAACTTCTGCTAATGAGCTCTCAATGTCACCTGAGGAATTACTAATTGACATCTAGTACTACTTTGAGGAAAGTCCAAAAAGAAGAGAACACCTTAGGCAGTTTCATGACTTTAGCAATGCAGAGAGAACAAAAGCACTGTCCAACACGTTGGCTTTTTTGAGAAAAGGTTTGGACCATCTGCTCAACCAATGGCCAGACTTTAGTTTTTATTTTGAATCTCATAGTGAGAATCAGATATCCTGTGACATTCAGAAGAAGTTGACAGACCCCACTATGAAACTTTACACTTGTTTTCTTCAAAATGTCACACAGTGCTTTGATAAATTGAATTTGATTTTAAAAACAAGGCACCCATTCTTCTCAGACAGTGTGGAAGAAATCCTGAATGCCATGTCAAGCAGATTTATTATGCTAAGGTATTGAGAGAACTGAAATTGAAGGAAATAGATGTGAGCAACTCTGAAATTCACTGTCCAGACGAAGAACTATTTGTTGGGTTCTTGACGAGGAGGCATTTGCTAAGTGAGGAAGCGCATTCCACAATTCTTCAAAGATGCCAGAGCATTGTCTGTCAGAAGCTTTCAAAAAGTAAAGGTTCCCAATTAAAGACCAAATGTTGACAAATTTGTCAGTGGTCAATATAGGGCTGTAACGATATGCGATATGAAACCGAAATCGCGACACTCAGATCCACAAACCTGTGTCACGGTCTTTGAAGGCTTAATCGCGACACACCCCTTCCAACTCCTAGAGTTATCCTTCCGGATCTAATGCAACCACATCTTTAAAAGACTATTAGTATTATTTGAAGTGAACATGATAAAATACTTAGACCTACACCACAAAACTAGTTTAAGATAAATTATTTAATTTTACCTGTAAGCATCCTCCAATTACTTTTTACCTGACTACCTTTCCAATCATGTGATGCCTACCTGCAAAAGTTGAGCTAGATGAAAAAAACAGTAGGGGAGCTAACAGTAGAGGTGCTAACAGTAGAGGAGCTTAAGTAACTAACTGTAGAGGAGCTAACTGTAGAGGAGCTAACTGTAGAGGAGCTAACTGTAGAGGAGCTAACAGTAGAGGAGCTAACAGTAGAGGAGCTAACAGTAGAGGAGCTAACAGTAGAGGAGCTAACAGTAGAGGAGCTAACAGTAGAGGAGCTAACAGTAGAGGAGCTAACAGTAGAGGAGCTAACAGTAGAGGAGCTTACAGTAGATGAGCTAACAGCAGAGGAGTTAACAGCAGAGGAGTTAACAGCAGAGGAGCTAACAGCAGAGGAGCTAACAGCAGAGGAGCTAACAGCAGAGGAG
>JACXGM010009568.1:17069-27591 GCA_016801145.1 Umbra pygmaea | reverse complement strand
GGGAGGAATTTGGTGGGAATAAAAAGCTAAAATAATCTAGTTGTAGTCTTGTAAATAGTGTCACTACAAGATTCAGTGTTTGTAAAATCTTTAGTCTGAGACTAAAAACTGTGAACCCAAGTCTTTAGATGTGAGCTGATAATCTTATAAAGTCTTTTCTAAATCTTTTCAAAGTCTTTAGGTGTACAGAAAGCATAAGTCGCACACACAGTGACTTCAGACTTGAATTGAGACTCATCCTCAAAAGTCTTCAGACTCAACTCCTACTCGAGATGCGGAACTCTTGAACAATATTTATCGTCTGATGAGCTTAATGTTATTCCCCTCTCATAGGAATTTTGGGATTTCATGAGCTGTATGCCAAAATCATCAGTATTAAAACAATCAATGACCTGAAATATTTCAGTTTGTGTGCAATGAATCTAAAATATATGAACGTTTAATTTTTATCATTACATTATGGAAAATAATGAACTTTATCACAATATGCTAATTTCTTGAGAAGGACCTGTAGCTATGTAGTGTTCTAAGCAGCCTGGATGGATTGCAGCTGGTAATACAACAATCATAACCACGAGAGACTTGAGACTTGACTTGGACTCGAGCTAAAATACTTGACTTGGACTCTAGCTCAAAGACTTGAGACTTGACTTGGACTCTAGCTCAGAGACTTGTGAGAATCTCTGTACTACACAGAACAAGCACAATATTTCTACGCACACAAAATAGGCCTATCAAACACACACTCTAATAAACAAAACAGACCAGTACACAGAGGTCACACCTAGGCAGCCTTACCAGAGCCAGAGAAAACACCAAAATGGCACATTATATGCTGGGAAAGTGCATGATGGGATTGCTGTTGATGGCTGGAACCAGCTGAACCGGATTACGGAAGGGAGGAGCCAATGATAAGTGGTGATTGGACTGATCTGCGCCACCTGTGGGAACATACTAAATGAATGGGACAAACACACACTGAAAAGTACAGAAAGACAGCCCAGAGAACACTTCACAAACCAGGGTAAGCACAAACATTGACACAATTGAACTGGGGAAGGTTACAATAGGCAGCAACGCCAAAACCTGGTCACCTGGCAGCAGGGAATGACAAACAGCACCCTTATCATAACGCTCCTTCATCCGCCCTTGTGCTGAAGTCAGGGCATCTCCTGCCAAAGTGCATGCAGAATGCATTCGCTCATGGAGGTGGCTCACATAATCTATTATGCATCCACCTCTAACATAGCCTGGAAAAATCCAGACCCAAATCCTGAACGATTAAGGGTCTGGGTTCGAGTAATGTAAATGACTCAACTCGAGGGGCGGCACCCAACGTGCATTTGAAAATCTCACTGTACGCAATTGGATAACACTACGACCAATCACCAGGGGGTTTTCACTAACCCTATGGCGGAGCTAACTGGTAGATAAAACTCTTGCCGCATCAGGTCGCAAAACAGCAAAAACTTCCTTTTATAAAAAAGAGCCCCGTCTTTTGTTCCTCTTTTAGACAAAAAGCCAAGACTAACTCGTTCATTGTAGTGGCCCAAGTCGTTTTAAACAACTGGTGTTAATCCATAGCGATCTTACAATGTTTACTAATGACTTCGAGGTCGCAGAGCTGTCATGTCGTCATTTGTTTAACAAGCCTCTGGCACGCCTATATCAGATACACCGATGTGATTGGTGCAGCTCGGATACAAGGGCATAGTTAATGAGCAGAATTACTCGGTGCCAGAGTAACATGCTGAGCAAATTCAAATTGTGCTCTCGCGAGAACTCTGGATTTCCAGGGTACCTCTAACATGGGTTTTACTAAACCTCCTGCCATATAATTCCCCATAATTAGAGCAATGCCTTTCACAGGAAAAGAAAGCTGGAGGGCTACTTTGACACAGCCAGAAATTAAGTCAGACTTTAGATAAATGTTGTGCAAGGGAGCTGTCACATAATCCATCCCAATCCCCTTTAACACCACAATATAGCCACGAGAGGATTCCTCTGACCAGGGCAACACGTCCGCCACTAGGACCGACTGTGAAGCACCAGTATCCCTCAAAACTTTATTGGGCACTTGTGGCTTAAAGTCGCTAGTGAGTGAGACTGTACCGTAAAAAATAAAAGGGTCATATCCTGACTCATGGGTAGGACTAGACACAACAGGTAAAGGCAGATGATCTGTAGTTAGAGCTTTTAATACCCCCACCAATTTAGATAGGAGTGCCTGATGGGCTGCTGGCCTACGTTGTATTTTCATACACTCTGCAACAATATTCCCCTTTTTGTGGCAGTAATAACACTCTCGCTCCCCACTGTTACGAGGAGAGGAATTACCAGTAGAACGCCTGCTCGGAGCAGTTCCTTGGAAGTTCAGAAGCCTACCCTCAGTACGGGGCGTAGTAAACGCTGCCTGGGACAACGTTGCCACCTTCTGTTCATTTAGGTATATTACCAAACGGTCGGCAGACTGTTTTTGAACTCCTCTACAAACTCAACTACCTAAGAGAAGCGAAATCATAGCATTTACTGACAGCACACCACCTATCAAATAAAGTTAGTTTCTCATGAGCAAACTCTACATAAGTCCTGTTTGAGCCTTTCCTGTGATTCCTAAATTTCTGACAATAAGCCTCTGGCACTAACTCATACGCACGTAGGACCCATCTTTTACATACTCATATTGTAAACTGTCCTCAAGAGTTAAAGCAGACTTCCTCCTGGGCTTTGCCAAGTAATTCACATTGCAAGAGTAACGGCCACACATATTTAGGCCATCTCAGAGACTCAGCTATACGCTTAAAAATACCAAAATAAGAATCCACCTCCGATTCTCTAAACGGAGGAACCAATGAGACATGTTTGCTGATGTCAAAATGCTTAACTGACTGATCATTGGTAACACTAGATACAAAAGCATTGGGACTGATGCAGCCTGTGGGACATGGGCTAACGCAACATTTTCCTCCATTTCGAGTCTGCGCCGACTAAGGTCAGCCTCAATCTCAAGCTTTCATACCTCCATCTGGAGACGGGCATAATGAGCATCCAGACCTGAACTCATCCAGACCTGAACTCATCCAGACCTGAACTCTGACTAGACAAAGGCACAAATTGGGGCAAAGTAAAAGGTGTCTTAACAGACTCCTCATCAGCCCACAGCATCGACGGGTAAGCTAGATGTCACCACCCTCTGACTCATTCCCATCCAACCCCACTCTTGTGAGGTTCCCAGATGCACCCTCTAAGCCGGGTAACACTTGTCTCACCACCAAGCATTCCCACACACAGCCCTAGACACAGGAAGCAAATAGTCACACCCCCAAGATCGACCTTACGGCACTGGTCTAACAACTCCCCAGACGGAGCCGCAACAAACATGATGACAAGCGAAGTAGCCATCATGAAAACAGAAAACAAACACCACCCCCACAGAACACAACTATGATATGCTCAATGTGGCAGACAACGGACCCAAAAAGATCCCGCACGAGCCCCCAATTGTTTATTATTGCTGATTAATGTGACATTATATAGGCAATGTCTGGCTGGTAATATTAAGTCTTAAAATAAGTGTTTAAAATAGAAACAGACTATTTTATACACACCCTCTTTTTTACACAGATACCAATTCTTTGACTTATATAGTATCAAGTTCAAATGATGAAATCATGAACTAAAAGGTGTCTAGAGTCTAGGGGTTCGAAGATGCACTGTGTAACTGTCTATTCATTTTTATGGGCAGGGTGAATTACACAGACTTTTTTATTATTTCATATTGTCATGTGAATGTACCCCTGCCTACCTCAGCATTGCATCAAAGCCCTCAAGGAAGAAGCCTGGCAGGATCTGGAAGCTTCCAAACCCAGCCAGCAGGTCCAGCCCTGTCCCTGTTCACCTGCACTCCCATCAGTGCCTTGTCAGGGAAAATATGAAGAGGCTCCAGGAGAACAGACACGTGCCAGAAAGGCAAAAAGCTGGACCAGCAGCCTCAGAGAATATGCTAGGAAAAGATTAGCATGCTGGAAGTGGCAGCAGCAGAGGGCAGTTGACTACGATCATGTGGGCTTCATAGATGCTCTGCCCGTCTGCCATGGGGCCCAGATATCCCGGCTATGCCCCTCCTACACCCCACTTCATTTTAACCCATATCTGTTTTACAACTGAGCCTAAAATATATTATATTTTATATATAAAAGCATATACATAAAATAGTATGCTAAAATATAAACCTTAAGAACAACAATCACAATTAACAAAAATATAATTCATCAGAAATTTCAACTGTCTGCAAGACACAAATTAAAGCTGTATTTTCAAGGAAAAGGACAACTAGCCTTTTTGGAGAACAAGGAATCACCTAACATGTATATTACAGATAACACATTAAAACAGGATTGTTGTGGAACTCAAAAGTTTAACTGTACTGGTATTAGTCTATGCACATCAGATAATAAGTAACATTTACTGTAAAACAAGAAACCAAAGTATATCAGTATGTGACTCCTTAATTCTAATATTGACTTAGATTTCCCAGCCTATATGCTACAATAGCTGTAATGATGCATGCAGGGTTGTAAGGAGAAACTGAGACAAATGCACAGGTTAAGGGAAAAATAAACAGCATTTTAATAAGAAAACACTACAAAAGAAAATGACTTTGTAGTCAAAACAGTAATCAAATAAACACCAATATACCTGACACATACATCACACATACTTACATACATACACTCACCTAAAGGATTATTAGGAACACCATACTAATACTGTGTTTGACACCCTTTCGCCTTCAGAACTGCCTTAATTCTACGTGGCGTTGATTCAACAAGGTGCTGAAAGCATTCTTTAGAAATGTTGGCCCATATTGATAGGATAGCATCTTGCAGTTGATGGAGATTTGTGGGATGCACATCCAGGGCACGAAGCTCCTGTTCCACCACATCCCAAAGATGCTCTATTGGGTTGAGAAATGTTGACTGTGGGGGCCATTTTAGTATAGTGAACTCATTGTCATGTTCAAGAAACCAATTTGAAATGATTCGAGCTTTGTGACCTGGTGCATTATCCTGCTGGAAGTAGCCTTCAGAGGATGGGTACATGGTGGCTATAAAGGGATGGACATGGTCAGAAACAATGCTCAGGTAGGCCGTGGCATTTAAACAATGCCCAATTGGCACTAAGGGGCCTAAAATGTGCCAAGAAAACATCCCCCAAACCACTACACCACCACCACCAGCCTGCACAGTGGTAACAAGGCATGATGGATCCATGTTCTCATTCTGTTTACGCCAAATTCTGACTCTACCATCTGAATGTCTCAAAAGAAATCGAGACTCATCAGACCAGGCAACATTTTTCCAGTCTTCAACTGTCCAATTTTCTCTTGCAAACTGTAGCCTCTTTTTCCGATTTGTAGTGGAGATGAGTGATACCTGGTGGGGTCTTCTGCTGTTGTAGCCCATCCACCTCAAGGTTGTGCGTGTTGTGGCTTCACAAATGCTTTGCTGCATACCTCGGTTGTAACAAGTGGTTATTTCAGTCAAAGTTGCTCTTCTATCAGCTTGAAGCAGTTGGCCCATTCTCATTATTATATTTTATATATAAAAGCATATTTTTATTCTCCCAACAACCATGCCACGCTCAAAATTTCTTAAATCACCTTTCTTTCCCAATTTGACATTCAGTTTGGAGTTCAGGAGATTGCATTGACCAGGAACACACCCCTAAATGCATTGAAGCAACTGCCATGTGATTGGTTGAGTACATAATTGCATTAAGGAGAAATTGAACGGGTGTTCCTAATAATCCTTTAGGTGAGTGTACATACATACATACATACATAGTGCATGCATGCATGCATACATACATACATACATACATACATACATACATACATACATACATACATACATACATACATACATACATACATACATACATACATACATACATACATACATACATACATACATACATACATACATACATACAACTGACAACAAACAACCAAGAACTTACACCTATCGGTGTAAATACAAGGCTAATGAGTAAATAATTGGAGTCTGGTGAATGAAATGTCATGTGGTGTCTCAGTGAAAACAGCAGACAAACTCTGACATGGAGTACGAGGTGGCTGAAACCACACCCTGTAATTGCCAGGAGGGGGCAATGTTACAACAGCAATATAGAATAACAATTCAGTTATGGCTTTTGGTTTTGGTGTGTGATCCCAAGATGTTCAGTGACCCCTTATGAACCATTCCTGGTGATGCCTCTGCTGAGCTCGTATCTCCCGAACCGCAACTTCAGGCACTTTGCCCCCTCTGCACCAAGGTGGTTCATTAAATTTCTCCCTCACCTCCTCCCCTCACAGGTATGTTTTAGAAAATTAAACACCCACCAGGGCCCTGAACACACCATGTGTCCATTCTCTCTGTCCATCCCTGTTACAGTATACAGTACATGTTTTTATTGAACACAGCAAACAACACAGGGTCAATATAACCAATTTCCAAAAATACAATCAATCGATTTTTATTTTATAAAGCTCTTTTCACAACAGCAGTTGTCACAAAGTGCTTTGAAATATACCTGGCCTTAAATCCCCAAGAGCAAGCATCAACAAGTGATGCACAGTGGCTAGGAACTCTAGTAGGTAGAATATAGGAAAAAACGTAGAGAGAAAACATCAGAGAGCGTCTGGACTCGAGGGTGGCCATTCCTCTTCTGGCTGTACCAAGCGGGTCATTTGAAAGGTAAATGGCCTATTGTAGTAAGGCCACACAAGTTCAATTAGAGTCCTTAAGTGGAGATGGGAATGGGTGGGCTGTGACCATAGTCTTTGTGTAGCATCAACACAGTCTGGGGGGCAGGGACAACGGCACCTGCTCTGGAGAGGTCAAGCTGGATTCGTCAGGCAGAAAATATGATCACCAACTGCAGTGACGTGGGCACCAGCACAGCGAGGTTGACTCAGGACAGAGACTGGAAGGAGTCGTCAGTCTATCAACATTTAGCATAACATCTGCAAAGGACTGAGACGGGGGGACTGGAGACGTGGTCCTGCACTAAGAAAACCTTAGGCAGGAGCAAACAGGCATGATTCAGACACAACCACATTGCGTATAGTCCACACAGTGCATTCCCATTACACAACCATAGTGTATCATGGAACAACATCAACAGGCTAGTGACTCGGCTCCTGGAGTGCCGCTGGAGCGAGGATATCCCAGTGGAGAGGGGAGCCTACCAAGCAAAGCCATCATGGGTGGTTTGTAAAACAGTGCCACTTTTCACCTTTAGTCCCCTGGCCCAGACTACACTATATCATAAACCTTACTGAAGAGACAAGTCTTCAGCCTAGACTTAAAAGTTGAGACTGAGTCTGCATCTCTCACATGGGTTGGCAGATTCCACACAAGTAAGAGAAAGACCTTCCACAGGAGGCCTGTGTCTTGTGAACTTAGTGTACAGTACATGTATGGAAGGCCCCAATCAGACAGATAAGCAGGGGAAAGTCTATGTAGTGCTTTGTACTGTAAATTAACAGTAACACTTTGAAATCAGCCCTAGCCTTAATGGCCAGTGTGGAGAGACTAGAATTGGGATAATATGTTCACATATTGCTGTTTTAGTCAAAACACTGGTGGCTGTGTTAAGCACTAATTGACGTTTTTTTGAGGGAGTTATGTGGGTAGCCAAAATAGAGAGTGATGCAATAATCTAATCTTGAGGTAACAAAAGCATTGATTCACTTTTCTGTGTCATCTCTTGACAGAGATGGAGAACAGCTAGAGGTTTGATTTACATGTTTGTCTAAAAAGAGAGCTCGTTGTCCAGTGTAACTCGAGATCTTACAGTTTTTTTCTGATATGACTGTACAAACACACGTTATTATCTTGTTCATGACAGGCCTACTGTTTGCATTGCGTGCTAGTTAGATATTGCGAAATGTCAATTTTTGCTATGCAGATATTGTCAATATTATTATTAAGTTACCATTTTCTTCTCCTGTATCCAATTTTCTAGTTCCTAAAACGCAGTTTTGAGTATTTTTTGTATTTTTCAACAAATTTACATAGTGGTTTAAGTCTAGGGGCCAATATATCTAGAACCACTGTCCACTTTGTATATCTAAAACATCACACAAAACATGCCAAACAGTTTGTATTTGTTTAATTAGTGTTGTAGCTGTTTGGCTGCGGTGTCTAGATAATTTGTTTTAGATTGTTTTACATAATTAATAAGCTTTACAACACTGTTTATAATCGAGTATATAAGCTTGTTTTACTACCATGTTTGTAAAGAAATGTAATAGAAGTAAAGCCTATAAACTCAAAAAACACAGTTAAACGGAAAATATCTCTATGTTGGTATTGTCCCGAATTTCATTGTAACCCGTCTGTCCATGTAAGTATATTCGTCCGCACCAAATATTGTCTGATTGTAGCTTTTAAAAAAACAAGTAGAGGGGCTCGCTCAGTATCATTACGTGACGTCTCAAATGCGGATTGGGTACATAGCAGCTTTATGTAAATAATGGGCGGAGTGTACAAAATGAGTTTTTTACGTCAGCTTCCAGTTCTCAGAGAAACAAACATGGCGACAGATTGGACAGGTTGGCAGGGATATACGCTAACTTTTATAGTTTTCCTGTGTTGTACAGTGGGCACAGACGCAGAGACAGGGGTCCAGGAGACCAGTAGCCCCGCTCGGATTTTAGGGATGAGACTAGAAAGGAGCGACAAGCCTGCTAAAACCGCGGACGACGGGGTGATTGAGGTAACAGAAGAGAGCAATATCTTCATGAGGTTCTACGGACTGCAGATTCTTCCTGACACCTCGAAGCAGATCAGATTTACTGAACACGAACACAAGGAAAGTTATCTTAGCAGAAACGTTGCCCCTTTTAACAGGACTTGTGCCGACTATAGCAAAGACATCGTTGTCCAGGGTGGCATGAATGTAAGCCAGATCGGAACCTCGGGGGTGCTCAGTTTGAAAATTAAACCGCTCAGAAAGAGTGAACCCAGAAAGGAGTATGGGTTATGCGTCCTGGACAGCCAGGACGGCAGGTGGTACCTGTTGGGCGAGGATGACGGCAGGCTGCGTGTGGTGGAAGAAAAAAAGTACATGCTTCCTATGTGGTTTCAGTGCGTTCTCATCTGCTGCCTGCTAATAATGTCGGGCATGTTCAGTGGGCTAAACCTGGGACTCATGGCCCTAGATCCGATGGAGCTGCGGATTGTTCAGAACTGTGGCTCTGAGAAGGAGAAACGTTATGCAAGCAAAATAGAACCAATTCGCCGGAAAGGGAATTATCTCCTATGCTCATTGCTCCTAGGTAACGTGCTTGTAAACACTACTCTGACTATTCTTTTGGATGACCTGATAGGTTCTGGCATGGGTGCTGTGGTGGCCTCCACTATAGGAATTGTCATATTTGGGGAGATTGTGCCCCAGGCACTCTGCTCCCGCCACGGGTTGGCTGTAGGCGCTAACACAATCATGGTGACAAAGTTCTTCATGCTGGTCACATTTCCTCTGTCATGGCCAATCAGTAAACTTTTGGATTGCATCCTGGGCCAGGAGATTGGTACCGTGTACAACCGAGAGAAACTCGTGGAGATGCTGAGAGTAACGGAACCGTACAACGACCTAGTCAAAGAGGAGCTGAACATGATCCAGGGCGCGCTTGAGCTTAGGACCAAAACCGTCGAAGATGTCATGACGCCGATAAGTAACTCGTTTATGATCCACAGCGACGCAGTGCTGGATTTCAACACCATGTCAGAGATCATGGAGAGCGGGTACACACGCATACCGGTGTATGAGGATGAGCGGTCGAACATTGTGGATATCTTATACGTCAAGGACTTGGCTTTTGTTGACCCGGATGACTGTACGACTCTTAAGACCATCACCAAGTTCTACAACCACCCGGTCCATTTTGTGTTCCATGACACCAAGCTGGATTCAATGTTAGAGGAGTTCAAAAAAGGTTTGTTTAGTAGACCGTTGTTGATTACTTTAATATGTTTGTGTTTTCCATAGCAGTAAAATGTGTTTATTGAATACGTTAACTACATTGTGGTAGTGGGTGTGTATGGGTCAACTAATAGAACATGGCAGGCTAGGATTTATCTCTGTGTATGTGTGAGTGCGATACACATGAGTTGGCCCTCTCAATATTGATACTCAGGCAAAAGCACAGTAAAACAGACACATCACCATTGGACATTTTTTGTTGTTGTTCCAGGCAGGGATGTATCTGTCATTCAATATCAGAACTCTGTTGGCAAAACATCTGTAATGGTTGATCCTTGACAGAGGCCTGTGTGGGCTTTATAAGTTCTCTGGACTTGTGTGTATGCTGGCTTCCATACCATCCCTCACATCTCTCACACTCTAAAGTCCTCAGCTACCTAGCTAGTCTTGACTGGTGCCTCACACACACACACACACACACACACACACACACACACACACACACACACACACACACACACACACACACACA
>JACXGM010009567.1:8563-27491 GCA_016801145.1 Umbra pygmaea | reverse complement strand
TGTTGACATTTCTGCCTTTATAACTAAGGGGATTATAATCAGTGGAAGTTTAAATTTAAAATAAAAATGTTTAAATTTAATATTTTTTTCCTGCTCCTTATTCTACATATGTCATAAAACAGATCAATAATTATCGATATCGACCAATATGAAAAACTTATATCGTGATAGAGTTTTCAGCCATATCGCCCAGCCCTAGATAAGAGCATCTGCTAAATGTTGAAAATGTGAAATATGTCTGTCTGCTTGAAAACGAAGCTAAATGAGGAAACAAGTTGAGGTGATAAAGATAGAAACTAACTACAAAGCAGGGTCCACGTGGTGTAGTGGGCTAGGTCGCTGCATTGCAAGACAGTCTACATCATGTTGGTCAGTGGTTCGAGCTTGACCATGGGTTCTTGACTTCCCCCGGACCTCCTACACGAGTCAGCGTAAATTGGCATAGTGCTGCCCAGGATTTGGATTAGATAGGTCAGATTATCTATCCTGCCGCGTCACTCTCCAGTGACACCTTTTATACAGATCAGGCGCCTGTAAATTCAATCGCGTAAGTATAGTTGGTGAACGTATTCACCCCATGCATGATCTGACAAAAGGCTTCTGTGTTGGATGAACAGTGCGAAAAAGAAACGGCAGCTGGGAGACACGTGGTTGGATGAACCATGTGAGAGCACTTTGCCATCCCACAGATCTGTACTGCCGACAAGGCAGGATTAGAGAGAGAATAGGGAACGGAGGAAAATGGAAAAAATCAAATAAATGGACTATAAATATTTTTATTTCAAAACAAATGTGTGACTCTACAAGTTCCTATACTATTTTGTGTATACAGGCAACTAAATGCCAAAGGTTAAATGAAGAGTACAACATGTCATTCTGCAGCTAGTTAGCTTGGGACCTACATCAACTCAATTTCCTAGCATATGGCGCTTAGAGATGGGAGACAAGAGGTTGCTTTCCACTCTGTCTCACTAGTCAGTTTCAGAAATCTTCCTACACAGTAAGAGTTTTATCCAGGGCTACAATAAGTCATCATCAAACTTTATATGAAAAACTGTTGGCAACGATTAGTTGGGTCTATGAAACATACCTCAAAAAAACAAAAAACATTGTTGAATAATTATTTTAATGTGCATTAACGTCAAGTTAGTAGTAGGACCATCTACTGTGCTCTAACAGCACATGAGAAGTTTGGTAACCAAGCATTTACTAACGGCAACATGGTAACCAAGCATTTACTACTGTACATAAGTGATGCAATGGATCATACCAATATTGTCAGAGAAACTTACAGTCAACCTCATTTTATTACATATATAAGGATGTTGTCTGTCAGGCTATAATTCACCTACTTTTAAAGCTGAACTGTTTAACTGTCTGCAATGTCTTACATTTCCATATTGATTCTTTCCGTCTTGTACAGATTTAAACTCTGGACAATGAGATGAATTCCATGGTAAGCCTAATAATTTAGCAGAAGAACAGCAAGGAAGTAAACATCCTAGCTGTACAATTTTCTTGGGAAGTCATTGTTTTCATCAAACCAGGTAAAAATAGCACCTTTCAAACTGAATGCTACTTAGATGCTAAACAACATTTTGTTGCAATGGATGTTTAACTCTGCATTGACAATACATTTAAATTTAATCTAATCTGAAGAGTAAAACAGCTTTGGAAATTCCTTTTTTTTATATTTAATTGATTGCAATTATCTTGAGTTATAGAAAAAACAGAAGTGTGCAAAATGAAAATCTTGGTATAACGCTGAATTAAACCAAATAGTGTGTCTTGAACAAAATTACAAGCAAATAATTTACAAGCCCATCACTTTAACACAACTAACAGTGTTAAAGCTACTTACCTCTCATGACTCAGACAGTGGCTGTCAACAACAGAAGGCCTGTTAGCACAGACAAGAACCTACAATACCCAATTTAATAAAAACTGTAGTTTAAAAAAAAAATGTTTTGCTTTTTTAGTTTGAAAGCAAAGAGACTGGAAATACAGAAGTCAGCTGGACCCACAAGATTGTAAAAGGGTTGTAATGGTTGAGTTTACCTACCAAAGCAAGCGCCAGGTAGAAGGCTTCAGAAGTGATGCCAGCTGGCAAACAATAAGAACTTCACAGAGAAAAGACCAAATCATTGACAAAACTACAAAACTAAAACAAGGACAAAATAAACTAAGAGACAAGGTACTACAAAAATGAGTGTGGGCAAGAATGATTGCTCCTGTTTGAGCCCAAAGCAAGAGCTCAGTGAGAGTCTTCTGGGTTAAGGCATGGCCAGAGCCCTAAAATAGTTAAGAAATCTATTGTGTATTATAATTATCATAATGCCATGTGTCACTGGCAGTAGTCCATGGGCTAATTTTAAAGCTATCCAAAATACAAAGATCTACAACCTCAAAATATTCACCCCAATTTTGTCTCTGTTTGGTGAAATCCTATTTGTGATTGAGGGCCTTATACATAGCATCAACTCCAAACAGACTTGAAGACTGATGATGTTGACATGTTCTCTGAAGTAGGGCTGGGAAATGTCTGGATTTACACATTGTTTAGAAGTATTTGTCCAAATACCGTCGATAGACTTGTGTGCTTTAAAGGTAAGAATGATGCACTAAAACCAACATTAATTCAATTGATAAAAAAAGCCTCAAATAGTATAAATATATTTTAGAAATAATAGAGCTGTCGCAATGTAAGGATGCAGGTGCAGAATTCAACTGGGAAACATAATGAAGGTTTCAATCAAAAAAATGTAATGCGAGAGCACACAAAACAATAGAGCACCAAAATGACAATGGCGGGACAGAGGGATCTATATAGTGGGAATCAGGTGTGTGTAATGACATTACATGTCCAGGAGTTGATTTACATTTGACGTTTTAGTCATTTGGCTGACGCTCTTATCCAGAGCGACTTACAGTACGTACAGGGACATTCCCCAGCAACTTAGGATTAATTACCTTGCCCAAGGAAACAATGACATTTGGCACAGTCGGGAACCTTCCGACTACAAGTCTAACTCCCTAACCACTGAGCCATCTGATGAAGGGCATCTGATTGATGAACAGGTGTGCAACAAAAAGGACCAAAGATTATTGGTGGCAGGAAACCACTGATGCTAAACAACGGTGCAGAGGGGCAAGAAGGTTTGCTTCAACTCCCTATGACATAGAGTGGGCTCCAAGATTTGCTGACACCCCTCACTGGCAATGCACAAGACACTGTAAAATATATAAACAATAACATTAGAGAAAACTCAAAAATACAAACATGTGAGAAATACTGTAACTAAAATCATTTATTTATTAAATTAAAAATCAATGTCCTCAAAATCAAGGTTTCACAATCAATGTACAGATAATTGTAAATAACATCTACCAAAATGAAACCAAAAATTAAATTCCACTTATAATTCCCTTTTTCGATTGTTTAGGCCATCCGGAAAAGCCCTCATTTATGAAACGTGCGTACGACCCAAAACAGGCGTACGACGGGCGTATGCCGATTCCTACCCAAAGCAAGGGATTTATCAATTTGAACGTGATCGTAGGCTGCGATAAAATCTCACGTCTGGTCTGACTTCGTGTGCGCAAATTCTATAGTGTGACTAGCGGTGTTCATGGTAAAACCACACGGTTCAGTGAATTGTTAAACCAGCAATCATTGATGAATGTGTCTGCATCGCAACTACCCCATATTGCAAATTACATTTCAGAATTACGAATTAATTGTATACATCACATTGCTTTTAAGTGTTTTATTTGTTCCCCTTCACTTCGGGGAGGCCTAGAACATGAGGGCTGAAATTAGGCAAACAACAATTTCAATCAAATAATATATATTTATATAGGCTATATGTTATTTAAACAAGCACTTTTAAACAAGTCCTGTAGTCGAAGCGATGGCAGATCTGGAGGACCTTTATGCGCGCTCTCTACATTGGGATCTTTCAGCGGGAGATCAGGGACAGGTCTGGTATATCGCAGCCAACAATAGTCGAAGTATGCCAGCAGTTTTGGCGGCTATGAAGTCCCTTTCTAGGTGTATTCAAACTATGATTAAAAGACGATTTTATGAGATTGCTGGGTTTCCAATTGAGGCAAATCGGGAAATTGATTGTACTGCGTCTGTAGCCACCATCCATGAATGATTACGCATTTATCAATCGCAAAAACTTTAATTCAATCAACGTTCAGATCATATGTGATGCCAGGATGTTTGTACTGAATATGGTAGCCGGTGGCCGGGTGGGACACGCGACTCTATTTTTTAAACTGCAGCGTTGGAACAAGGCTACAGGGCGCACTGCAAATCCCCAAACAAACAGGAGCGCAGGTTCAACAGTGCGCACACACGCACACGAACCACAGTGGAGTGATCGGTTAGCTCAAGGGCAGGTGGCTCGGTTTTGGTTAAGCGGAGAAGGTGGGGGGATTGCTATACACAGCAGAGCAGGCCTGCAACATAATTATAGCATGCGGGGTTCTCCACGATATTGCGCTGGAGAATGGTGCCATTCAATGAAGATCAGTGGCCACAACAGCCACCCTTGGGCTCTACGAAGGAGAAAGGATCTTATTCTGAGCTTTTAATATGGTAAGTGCTTTCTTGTGTAGGAAAGCTAGGGTGAAGTCAGCTAAAATGGGCCACTTTTTGGTAAAGGGCTTATAATACCATCAAATAAGCTTTGCATGAGATCTAATGTAATTTTTCTGCTCTGCCTGCCTAGAAAACTCAGACCAATCAAAACTCTTGTAACAAGTCCACAAGTGTTGAAGCAACAATGTAAGATCAGTGATTTCCTGTAAAGATATTAAAATATATGACGCTACAACATTATTTGGCCCATTTAATCTGATGGCCCAATTTAGCTGACTTCACCATACTTAAAAAATACAACATGGAAGGTTTAGTGAAAATAATTAATTCATTTGAAATGCACTTCAGGTTCTCGTTAATAGTTTTCAATGACTGTAGCAGTAACCTCAGTCAACACCGCATTTTCCTTTAACAATCGATTTTAAACTTCCAATTAATACCAAGCGGTTGGCCTGCACCTGAGACCTGAGGGTCTCTTTTTATCTCAGAAAAATTTATTTTCTTTGCCGGATTTCGCTTATCCATGTCGTAAATTCTAAGGGCGAGGCCTCTAATCCGTGCATAAATGTGGGTGTGATATTTAAATTACGATGGATTTCAACCATCTGATTCATCAACACACGTTCATTCGTACGCTGGAATTGGAGTTTCTACACACGTTTGATAAATGAGGGCCCTTGTCTGGAGAAGACAATGTGAGCGCTACCATCAGTCCTGTGTTATGCCAACAGTAAAGCATCCTGAGACCATGTTCATTCTTTAGGTTGCTTCTCAGCCTGGGAATGGGCTCACTCACAATTCTGCCTAAGAACACAGCCATGAATAAAGAATGCTACCAACACATCCTCCAAGACCAACTTCTCCCAACCATCCAAAAACAGTTTGGTGATGACCAATGGCTTTTCCAGCATGATGGAGCACCTTGCTATAAGGCAAAAGTGATAACTAAGTGGCTCAGGGAGCAAAACATCTACATTTTGGGTGCATGGTCAGGAAACTCCCCAGACCTTAATACCATTAAGAACTTGTGGTCGATCCTCAAAAGGCAGGTGGAAAAACGTACAAACTCCAAGCATTGATCATGCAAGAATGGGCTGCCATCTATCAGGATGTGGCACAGAGGTTATTTGGCAGCATGCCAGGGCGGATTGCAGATGTCCGGAAAAAGAAGGGTCAACACTGCAAATGTTGACTCTGGATAAACTTTATGTAATTTTCAGTAAAAGCCTTCGTCGTGGAATACTTCTAATTATTTACCTCAATCCCTCAGTAATTATATCTACTGTTAGGGCAATTCTAAAGATGTTCAAAGAAACTGGAACTGTTACAAACTTGCCTGGAAAAAGACAAGTTTATTTTACCACCACGTACAGTGAGGAGGATGGTAAGAGGCAAAATAAATACCCAAAGTTCACTGTTGGGGATTTAAGGGCCTTGTCCATGACCAGCGTTAACAAATGCTTAGCGCGGGCTGTGCCATTCATTTCCTATGGGGTACGCATTTTCTCCGAACTAACGGCGCAAAAACTCTCGGAAAGCAGCTCTCTTTTATTGTGCTCAAAGTTAAAATATTTTAAACTTTGACCCTGCTGATGATGACCTCCCGAAGTGGAACCAATGGCACTGCAGTATGTGTTGTTGTCGTATACACAACAATAAAAAAGGGTAAATAATTGTGTTTGTCAGAGTAGCCTGAACTGCAATTTAACACAGAAATGCTTCTGCCATGGTCATCTCAGTCCCCTGACCTCAATCCTATTGAAAAGCTGTGGGCTGAGCTGAAGAGGACAGTGCATAAGAGAGGAGCAAGGACCCTGGATGATCTGGAAAGTTTCTGTAAAGAGGAATGATCTCAGATTCTTTGCTCTGTCTTCTTCAACCTTATTAGATGTTACAGGAGAAGACTCAGTGCTGTTATAATGACAAAGGGAGGTTGTACAAAGTATTAAATGCAGGGGTGCCAATAACCATGGCAAACATGGTTTTGTTAGAAATTATTATATGATGACAGATTTTTTTTCTCTGAATATACTTCAATTAAAGAGTGGATGTTTGTAATTTTTTCATTGTGTGAAATTATATGAAACAAATCTTTTTAAAATTATTTTATTTGTTTTTATATCTTTCAATGGTCTTGCCCCAGCCTATATCTCTGAGCTGCTGCACACTTATACACCAACCCGCTCTCTCAGGTCAGCTGATCAACTGCTCCTAAGTGTCCCTATAACTAAGCGTAAGCTCAAAGGGGACCGTGCCTTTGCTGTGGCAGCTCCTAAACTGTGGAACGATCTGCCACTACCCATTAGACAGTCCTCTTCACTGTCCGTTTTTAAATCTTTACTTAAAACTCACCTCTTCTCATTGGCCTTTGACACCACATGCTAACATTTTAATATCGTTGTTTAATTATATGGCTGTCTGCTCATGTTTTATGTCCTTTAACTTGTTTTACTTGTATTTTATGTCCGTGTGTTTTAGGAACGTTATATGTTTCTTATTTAGTCTTCTGTACAGCACTTTGGTCAACTGTGGTTGTTTTAAAGTTCTCTATAAATAAAATTTGATTGATTGATTAATTGATTGATTGAAATCTTCATTGGCTAACAATAATAGCTATGAAATGTACAAAGTTTTAAAAATTGAAAACAATATTGAATTTTCAAAAACATGGAAAAGGATGCTGCTTGCACCTGATGTATGTCCTACTTTCTCTTCAGGCCTGCTGACTTTCTCCCTCAGCTTAGGAGTTGGTGTCTAACTAAAAAAGTGTCTTTATTTTATTTACATTTGGCAGCATTTGCTTGGAGTGCTTTTTGTTTCTTCTCTCATTTATTCAACTCGCTACAATCAATTACACTCACAAGCATGGTACTTGTGTGCGAATATATCAGGGCTATGCAAATTTTAGCATATTAAGACTGTTGATGGACAAGTGCACTGTTGCATTTTCCTATTTTTAATTTTTTTCTACGCTGCCACAGCCTCGGCAGCCGTTAATTTGAGCGGAAATTGTGAAATTCCCTGATTCTTTCAATCCGACATTGGTGCTTAATCTTGAAAAATGATTTTGGGATTAATAAAGAATGGAATGCGTTTGTCAGACGGTTTAGAATTTAGCAAAAATTACATTAAAAAAGGCTTTTTAATCAGACTGCATTGCACAACAATTCTAAACTAATTTAGAAATAGACATGAAACTAAGCAGCTACCGACTGTAATTGATCTGGCAGACATCCAACTAATGGAAGTACACATTATTCAAGTTGTATTTGATGCTACATTTCCAACATTGTTGAACAATTCACACATTTTGACAAAAACATCACGGTGGACACTGAATTTCAGTTTTATAAACTCCTCAAACCCGGGCATTGCTGGCCAATGGCACCAACCTCTGTGGGAGGCCCTTGGGCTGGGCTATCTGTGAGCACGATTCAAACCCTGCCACGAGCAGGGTCTGTGTGGCAGAGTGGACTAAGTCGCTGCCTTGCAGGACAAGCTATGTCATGATAGTCCATGGTTCAAGCCTGAGTATGGCTCATCTGACTTTTCCCAGAAACTCCAGCACGAGGCGGAACAATTTGGAAAACATAACTCTGTAAGAGTTAGGTAATAGTAAAATAAACTGACACGGGTAAGTTTGAGGCAGTAAATCTACTGTTGCAACAATCAGGGGCCCCCGACATCACCACATTTCATGTTATATTTGTAACATGGACACAACAAACTTAACAAGCTTCACCACACTGCGTTGTAATTTTGGTGAGTAAAAACTCATTCTTTCAACCCTTTAAGAACACATGCTTCAAGGGCCTTTCTTTCAGCCACACACATAGACTACTATTGAATAAAAACAAGATCAGCAAGAACCCACAAATATGGAACCAGATTTAATTGTGATCTACCACAAGTAACAAAAGTCAGGTTAACATCTGTTTTCCTGGGAAATTGTCACGCAACCTATCTTTGAAGAAAAGCTGTAGATGTCTGCCTCCTTGAGATAAGAACATAGCAGGCTCAAGCAAGGATATAATATATGGTAATGTTGTATATCTCCCTGTATCCTCTTTTGCATTGCAGCCACACTTGAAGTAAGATGGTGAGCAGAGCTTTGCATTTAGAGAGTTGGACTACAATGACAATACATCCAGAATGTTAAAATGTTCTACATTTGTATGTCTAGAAAACAATATAAACATTTTAAAAGTTGGTCAAAGTCTCTAAATACATGCTCTGAAGGTAAGTATCTGGCTCCTGTCCAGCCAGCTCTAATCCACACCACCTGGTAGCCAAAGCAGCTTGAGCGACCAGACCCACCGGTGGCATGCACGGGCTTGAGCTCTTCCTTCAGATGCTTGGTGAACGGCCAAGCACATATGAAGTACTCACTACAATCAAATATGGAACCATTTATTGCACTGCAAGCCATTCCTGAATTGCTGTGTGTCAAGCAGTTTTTTTTTGCTAAATATTGAACTGCATTCAAACATTCAGTACCTTCTGTCTGATTGTAATACAGTATGTGAAGAAAAAGTTCAGTATATTGGTGTACAATTAAAATAAGGAAAAACGTGGAGTATTTCATGTTACAAATATGTACTACAGCAATCCACTTTCAAGTGGCTCAATATATTTATAAAACATTAATCCACTATATCAATCAATTTCCAGCTTTTCTACACAGGTTCCATCACTAATCTTTAGTTAGATACATATTGGTTTGTAAGACACTACAAGTTAATAACTACTAACTATAAAATTGCTTTCCAGACAGATTCAATCCCAGATTCCAGAAATCCTTATAATCTTTAATCAAAGCAGTTACAGACTGATCTTAGCATAGTACAGACCATGAAAAAAGGAAAAGCACATTAACACCAAATAAACGGAAATCACAGCTTTAGTCAAAGTTTATAACCATGGAATTAATGTATCATTCACTGAAATTTGTTTTATTTAGTGTGAATTTTGAAATGTTAAATGGACAATTTTATTGTAGGGTTGTCTGCATATTGTACAGGCATATTGAACTATACACTTATATTTTACAGTGATTCCAGTAATATCTGCCGTGTTGCATGACTCAAAAAATGAGTCTGTATGGAAGTAGAAGAAAAAACTTTGCAAAGTATTACCGTATATAATTTCTGCTCTTTGAGAAGAGTGGTGGAATTCGTTGGCTCCTGTTTCCTCCCACCACCTAATTGAACCCATGAGTGCTTTGACTAAGACTGACAGCTTGGCCCTCTGGTAACTGGACAGTTTGATTTCAAACACTTTACACAGTATTCTTTTTCAAGCTTTGACCGTGAGCATATTCTTACAAGAAAAACTTGTCATGGTTTGGTTGAGCAGCAAATGCTTCCCACACATCGATGGATTGAAAGCAACATGTTGTTTTTAAATGGCCAAATGGAAGGAATATCCACGGGGACTACAGGAATAGGGGGCCGTAGCATACTTTTATTGGGCTTAACACATCTAATGTCAATGGGTGCTGCATTCTTTACACACAGCATGCTGTGAAGAAACAGAATATTTCAAGAAAACAGTGTATGCCCATGGTATGAATTAACAGTGTGAACTAGCACACAGCTGGAAGTAACAGAACTAGTGCTATTTGACAGAGTCCAGGCCCAATGAGAAGTAAAGCCTCAGGGACACATTGCTTAAGGGTAAGATGACTCACAAAGCACTGTTTATAGGCAAAAAGAATGTTGACATCGGAAGAGCACATATGTTTTTACACATTTCCTTAAGACTGATTCACACCCAGGACGTGGTAGTAGGGAAATGTCATCGATTTCAATGGGAGCACCATAATAAATGCACTTGTAAATGTCTTTGATTTCAATGAGAGCACCATGGTAAATGCACTTGTAAATGTCTTTGATTTCAATGAGAGCACCATGGTAAATGCACTTGAGCCAGTTGGTGAATGCCAATGATGTCACCATAGACGGTACTTGCAGCAAATTCCTTAATACATTTTTTTTTGCCATCTGCTGTTGCACGAACAATAACCCGATATTGAAATTCATAGTTGTTTACAGGTAACAACATAGCAATGCATACCATTAAGCTCCTTTGGTCATCTCTGACTTACTCGCAGACTGTCATGAGTGCGTGTTTGAACACAGAGTAAATGCAGCACTAAAGCCCCAGCTCGTTACTTTCATGACAACAAAAACTATTTTAGGCCCCACAGTTTATTCCGAATGTGTAGTATAACGTTTCTATTAAATGCATAATTCTAAGTACAATCATTATGTTACCGCATTTAGCTTGAAACCCAAATGTCTTTTCCATCTATATGGAACCCATTCCCATACTGCCACAGAGAGAATCTCCACCAAAGTGTGTGACGTATGGTTTGCTATAGTGGAAGAAGTACAATTGGCAGAACTTTCAATCAAATAGTGACATACAATGAAGTTGCGGGATGGGCCCAACATCTAGACACAGCAGAGTGAGAGAAATGAGTAACTTGCTCACTTCAGAGAACCAAACATAGTATCAAGCGGGGACCCGTTTTAGCTAGGCCTGTCGCAATTATTATATAATCTTCGAATTGCGATTATTTAAAGAGACAGCAATTATTTAGAAAAAAGTGACCGTTATTTGGATTGTTCCCGTCATACATTTATGTCTAAATTTGGATCTTTTACACCACTGTCTGGATGTATTTCTCCCCTACTGGGAAGCCAGTGATTTTGACAGCTCCAGAGAAAGTTGAGTCTTTTGCTGCTTTCATGATATTAAAATTTGTTTAGAATAGTTATGCAATGTAATCCTACCAAACAGCTGATCTGTCATGTCATTTTCTTAGCATTATAATTTTTTAGACAAACAGATTTGCATTGCCTATTTATTGCATAAACACTTGATGAATGCATGTAAAAACGCAAGCCAGTTTAAACCCAAATAATAATGAGATCATAGTAGCTTGGTTTTTAGCCCAAATATTTCAAGCATTCTTAGCCTACATTTCTTCACCTACATTTTCTGTGACGTTATTTTACCCTACACAAGGTTTTTTTAGCTTAAAACTATTTCAACAAATGTATAGGTTATGTATAGAACGACATGTTAACATCAAAATGCACATGCAAACTATTTGGTATTAACAACATGGGTTTAGGGACAAATAAAATGGCTCCACTGTGTGCACATTTGGTTTTAGGACAAAATAAATAACCTAATAACTTGGAAAATATGCAGCTAGATTTCATTCCCCTTTTGGCCATTACGAAGGCTTTCGTCATGTAGCTATAAGAACGTAGTCACAGTAGCCATTATCGAGAAAGAAATGTAAACAAATATAAGAACGTTTAAAATATTAGAATGCAGTTAAATATGGTAAATATTTATTTAACAATGTTCCAATGTCATTTAGTGTAGTATCTTTAAAAAGGTAATGTTTTCAAAGGATATTCTTTAGATTTTTATTACTGGAGGGCTTAAATTTAGGAAGAAAGGCAATATGTATGGTATATAAACACACACTACTGTGGCTTAAGGCTATTGTGGCTGGCTTAATATAAGTGCTTTTTAATGTCTAAATATAAGAATGACCTAACCTGATGGCACATGTTAACACTTGTCATAAATTCAACTGTTCAATACAAAACGACTTCGCATGCGAAGAAGAATACTGGCTGTGCATGTAGATAAGTATATTGGCCTAAAATGAAAACAAATAATGTACAATTAAATCGTTAATCGCAATTATTTGTGTGACAATTAATTGTCCGCAAAATCATGACAGCCCTAGGTTAGGTCGACAGTGCCAATATACACAGGCTTTAGACCCTAGAGGCATAATATCGGCCTAATATTGTGGAACATATCTTTAAGGACATGTATGAGTTGGGCAATTGTTTCAGGAAATACTGTGATCTATAAGTCGTTTCATAATACAAACTGACATTTCAATTCATGGTAGAAAATAAGTAAAAAGTACACAAGGAAAAGGCAAAACCTTTTAAAACATAGAAGTTCTAAAATGTAGTTTCCTGAGTCGAACATTATGAAACGACGGTTGACAGCATGTAAAAAGTCCAGACAAATTATATTATAAACAAAATAAAACATGTTAAGCATGTTTTACAAACATGTAAACAGTGACCAGTTTGCAGATCATCCAGTGATGTTCAGCTACGGCACAGTACTTGGGAAAAAAATTTGCATCCCAAACTGAACCTTTCACCCTTAAATGTTTAGGATTTTATTTATCTCACAAAGCGCACAACCAAACCATCTATCCCCATGACTCAAAAGATGATTGCAAAAAACATTTCCTCAATGATTCCTGACAAAAAGAGAACATCTTGAGAAGGATACGTTCCAACAACTGGTAAAGATCGGCAGCTGGATTAAACCACGGAAGTATAGTTGGTGAATGTAATCATCTTGTACATGATCTGACTATAAAGGCTTCAGAGTTGGATGAGCAGTGCGAAAAGAATCGGCCGGCTCGGCGACATGTGGTTGGATGAACCATGTGAGCACCCTTCACCATCCTGCGCCTGTCAATGGGCGTTTTCAGAGCTGTCGACGTAGCAGGGTTAGTGGGGAACAAAATTGGACAAGAACAATTGGGAGGGGAGAAAATGAGGGAAAATTATATATATACATAAAAAACATCTGCAAAAGATTGTGGGGTTTCAGTGTGACCAAAGAGCGATATCTGCCAAATGTTACTACCAGTAGCAATGAGTCTATCATTCTGTATCTTTGCTGGATGTAATTTACTTTGGATCAGATTTGTGTACTAAATGACTAAAGAGCGAGATATGTTATGGGTGCTGAAGGAGACTAAGCAGTCCAGAAATACTCCACCGTATTTGTATATGTCAATGATCCAGGCTGGACATCGTATTCAGTTGTATACAGAAAAGTGTCATCAGAATAGCTTAGGGATTTACCAACATCAAGTGCAACATAATATACAGAATAAGATTAATGGCAAAAAATAAAAAATAAAAAACAGTGGTATCAATAACACACAAGGTGCCTAACCATCAATTAAGAGTACTTAGCACCTTAAACACTTCCTTTAGCATTCAAAGAGGCACCATTTTCTGATGAATCATTCCCCTTAGGGTGCCACACAGCTATCATTACCAAGGACAACTACCTTCAGCTGGTTAGATGCATACAAATGCTACTACGGTAACCAGCTAAATCACAATCCTTGATACAAGCAATTAGTAAGGTGTGCCACTGTATAAATCTGAGTCACTGGGAATGAAAGGCTGTTGAAAACAAAGGCAGGGAGGTCATATTTTACAGGATAATAACACGTCGTAAGGTGCTCCTAGTAAACAGTGAGCTCTTTAAACAGGAGCCTTTGCTTTTTCTCTATGCTACATTCCTAGACAGGAGAGAGAAGGAATGATACAAGAGAAGGAATAAAATCAAAAAGATAAACAAAAAGAAAAGAACAAAGAAAGAATGTAAGCTTGCTTTTTGGCAACTTTAAAAAGCTATTTCCTAAGCGATTTAAGCACTTTTAAATTCAATTGAAAAGAGCGAGAGAAGGAGAGAGGGAGAAAGAGTGAGTAAGATGAAACGAGTGGGATATGTCCTCCGCCCAGACGGTTAGAGGGGGGTCATTTACTTTGAGCACAACCAAGAAAGGGGAGGGCATACATGTAAAGATATTTAAGATGCACCAGCCACAGCAGTACGTTACTGAGGAGCACAGAGCCAGCACCTCAATCAAACCTACCTGCAACTCCAGATCAGCTGACAAAATTAGACCTGACCGGAACCCCTTTTATTCCACCAGCGAGGAACGTCACATAGTCGCGAGTATCTCATTCCTTAAACATAGATGATGTTTACGATGTCTTTGCGGACAGCGGCATTGAGCATCACCCTTCTGCTCTTGGTGCTGACTGACGTGTGGGCGCAGAACCCCAGGAAGAGGATGGCACCACCCAAGCCTCCAAAGGCGCAGTGCTGCGACGACGTGCGCTCCTTGAAGGTGCAAGTGGCAAACCTGACCAGCATACTGGAAGAGCTGAACCGCAAGCAGGAGACGGACTTGATGAATGTAGTGAGACAGATCATGGAGCTGGATCAGTTGAACCGGCGGCAGGAGGCTCGCGTCACCGAGGCCGAGAGCAAGTACTCAGAGATTAACAACCGTGTGGAGATCATGCAGATGCAAGCCTCCCAGGCTGTCACTCAGACCTCATCAGGTAAGAACCTAGCTTGTTGATGTATCCCAGTTTTTTGGGCAGTCTAGTTAAGCCCTTTAATGAAAAAAATGTCTGTATTTATTTTGCGTAGTTTTTATTGTGGACGCTTTTATGTAATTCATTCAATTAAGGCATCAAATACGTCGAAATAAATTATTTTTAGGAATAATAGACAGAATCGTTTCTGGTTAAAATAACAGTATTTGAATGGAAATGCCAGCTACACATTCCAGACTGTTCCCTTTACTTACCTCTTCCTCTCGGTCTATTACGATCTCAAGTTCAGCATCTGTGCCAAACGGTTCACAGGTGTGAAAGTCAAACTATTGGCATCTGTACATTACACACTGCAATGGATTTACACAGCAGATACCTAAAGTTTGAAAATGTTAAAGCTAAAGGTTCGCTTTACATGTTTTTCCTCCTATTTGACAACGTGAATGACAACTAATAAAATGTTGTTTTTTTCCCTCAAAGATTTAGAAGCAGAACATTGGTATCTAGGGTCTTGTTTTTGTTAGGAAAAAACAATATTCAGGGGAAAATATTATGTCATATTTTTGGGATATTTTGGAGAACTATAATTAAGTATGCGCGCTGCAATTCCTGGGCACCAGACAGCGATCAAGCATGGGTGATAATGGAGTTTAGACTACACAAACATGTCTGGATGTGTCACTGTAGCGAAAGCTTTAAGTCTCCCATTTGTATGATGTCTGTCAATAAACAGCACCTCCATGAAAATAAAGCCAATTCAGCTGAACTTAAGACTGTATTATTTTTTACTAGCCCATCTTAGCAGCAGTCATTTCAATGATGCTAGCACAAAAGCTATTCAAAATGAGTTTTATAGAGACACAAACATCAACAGAGACTGTGAGCAGACAACAGAAGCAGAGTCCGAAGTAAAGGAATGGTTTAAGTGTTGATTTCACCATCCAGCCATGGAAAAATATTAAGCTCCCTTTTAAAATAATTGGACCCATTTCTTCCCAGATCCTTCAGATTACCCTAATGGCAGCACCATACAATGGCAGGAACCATGCAAACCCATTCAAATATGATTCATATTCTTTGATCTCTCTGCCAGATACTTTTCAGTTTATTTGCATTATTAAACCTACAGTGAAAGAGCATCTTGTTCAGCCATCTCCAACTGTTTTTCTCTAGATGCCACTTACGACTGTGCATCTCTCTACAAAAAGAACTACAAAATTTCTGGGGAGTACAAATTGCCTGCAGATGAATTCCTAGGTACCCCTGAGACCGACGTAAGTCCCCTTTAACCAAATTCTATGTTCACAGAACACCCCTCTATGCAATGATTGAGGAAGACTATCAGATTAGTTTAGGTGTGTGGTTTCAACTGTGCTGTTGGTTTTAGGTATTCTGTGACATGGAAAGCAATGGCGGTGGATGGACGCTCATACAGAGACGCAAGGTGGGGCTGACCTCCTTCAACCGTGACTGGAAACAGTACAAGAAAGGCTTTGGCACCATTCGTGGAGACTTCTGGTTGGGAAATGACAACCTCTTTCGTCTGACAAGGCAGCCCAGCACGTTGAGGATAGAGATGGAGGTACGGAGGAAGGCTGACGCTGGGAACCACAAAACAGGCTAGCTACACACACCAGGTCCCAGATACTGACAGCAGTAAATAAAAACACCTTGTTAAAGCTTGTCATGGCTCTGACACATACCAATCCAAGATAGAAGAGGGAAGATATATTTAAAATGAGGAAAATGAATATAGACGACCAAACACAGAAAAAATAAGAGTCATAAAAATCAATTATTCTACTCATCCAAAAGCAATACCATTTCAATTGCAAAATTGAGCATATTTATTGCATAGTTTACCACAAGCTGTCCATCAAGATCTTGTTGTGACTGTGGTTTCTGTTCTCCAATGAAGGACTGGGAAGGCGAGATGCGCTACGCAGAGTACAGCTACTTCACGGTGAAGAATGAGTTAAACAGCTACAAACTTTTCATCGCCAACTACAGTGGAAACGCTGGGGACTCTCTGCACTATCACAACAATACCAACTTCAGCACCAAGGGCAAGGACAATGACAAATGTGTGGACGACTGTGCTTCACTACGCAAAGGTACAGAGGAAAAATCTACCCTGGCTTAAAACACATTACTGACATACCAATATAAGAATGAATTCATTGAACACCTTTCCAATTCTTTCCAATGGCTACTGTTTTCTTTCCCCTACAGGTGGCTACTGGTACAACTGTTGCACTGACTCCAACTTAAATGGCGTTTTCTATCGTTACGGCAACCACAGCAAGACCGCAGATGGGATCACTTGGTACGGTTGGCACGGGCCCAACTACTCCCTCAAAAGAGTGGAGATGAAGATCAGGCCACAGAATTTTAAAGCATGAATTCATCTCACTTCAAACCCTGAATGATGAGCACGCTTGCAGAGACCGAATCAACCAAACAGTCTTTCCTCTGAGATGGGGAAAGAAAATATTTTTGTTATTGCCTGGATATATTTCTATGGGTTGAATGTGTCATGTTTTAACATGTTGTAAATTGTTGTTCATTTTGTATTTATCATTGAAATATTTTATTTTCTTACACGCTTAAAAGAAAGTCCTCTTTACCACTGTATGTTGCTTCCCTCCATCCCATGTCTCCAAGCAACAGGGTAAATATAATTCACAAGTCTAGCGGCCTGCTAGCCCGTGGTTAGGTTGATTACATGAATATGGCACGTACAGAATGACAGTTCAATAAATGGGCCTTAGTGAGCTACTGGAATGGAAACAACTATCCACTGTCCTTCAAAGTACCTGAACGATTGGATTGTGAAAATGTTGTTCTTTGTAAAAACATGTTTTGTGGGAAAGAAAATAAACAGGTATTTTAAATACAAAGGTTTGCTCTTGATGGTAGGTTTGTCACACCTTATAATCTCCTACATTTTCCCAATGGTGGAACACTTTGTCTGCAGCCAACAACAACTTTGCCTTCAACCAACCATGAACTCTGAGTCTCAGCTCACAAAGACATGCATGCCCCGGGTCAAAACACACTGTCACATTGCCCAATTCAACAAACCAGACCACACACATTTCCCATGACTAATTACACACTCAATGGCCCCAACAACCACTCATACATGTCAATATAAATACATACCAAAAAAAAGGTATGTTTTTTTCATCTACATACGACTAAAAGTTGATGCTTTTCAGGGATTGATATTGACGCTTGTCCGGGTCTAGTAAAAAATAATAGTAGATATTAATAGTAATAATTGTACAGAGATTGAGCTAAAAATAATTAATCTGCAATTGGTAAATCAGTGTGTGCCCGCAATTTTCTCAAACACAGGGTTGCTCTTTCAGGTTATGAGATGGCTAGCTAATTTAGCCATTGTGCAATCTGACCGCAAGGTGATCACTCACAAGCTCTTTTTACATAGTGCAAGTGCTAATTCACTGTTAATACTTCATAAAAAAAACTATAGTATGCATATAGAAAATGTTGGATTTAATGCATAGACACATCTACCCTTGTAATATTGAAAGTATTTCTGACGTTTAATAGCTGGAGAAACAATGTTGTGTCTTGACAGTGACCAAGGCTGAAAGAGTGAGTGTTAGAAAGAACAATTTAGAAGCATTGAGAATATTTATTTAAAGGTACAATATGTAATATCAATCAAAACAATAACAAAATACATACTTTGAATTGAAAGAAAACATCACTATACATACATTATATATATTTCTTAGTTGTGTACCTACATTATCCTAAATGTTTTCACCAACTTTCAAATCCAAATAAATTTGTAATTTAATTTGAAAACACGGGACGTTTCTTTTTGTCGCCCGTCAATGACGTCATATAATATAGTTGTTCTAAGTTCCAGGGAGCCGCCAAATAAACGTGAATAAAGTTATAATATTTTTAACAATACATTACTTTGTCAGTGAACATTTTTTCTGCCGGAGACGCTAGATTGGAAGGTTGTCAATGACGACGATAACAAAACCCATGATCCCACGCATCTTCCCGACGTCATCCAAGTACATCTTTTGCTATTGTTTTGATTGAGAGCCCCCTGGTGGCCAAAAATTACATA
>JACXGM010009566.1:6090-27491 GCA_016801145.1 Umbra pygmaea | reverse complement strand
GGACGGGCTCGTATTACGCTCGGGACCGGAGTGAATGGAATGGTGCGCAACGCACAACAAAAATGGTGCGCAACGCATTTTGTGCGTTGCGCACCATTCCATTCACTCCGGTCCCGAGCGTAATACGAGCCCGTCCTTCCCAATTAAGATCCACCGACCACGGCTGCTAAACACAGATGCTGATTAAAACACACCCACAACAGAAACATAAATTAAATAGGAAATATAACGTTGAACGTTTTCTGAATAGTTACCTACATTTGAAAAAAGTTCAGATCTGTTGAGTGTTTCCGTAATGGTTAAGTGTGCCAATCTACAAATAGGGCTTAACTGGATAGTATAGCAGCTAAACCAACCTAATAAAATTCCATAATCATGTCCCAACTTCACTAGAGACCATTTTACAGGGAAAGAATTGGACTAAACATCCTTGTCAATATGTTGCAGTTATCAGGGATGAGATACCTTGTCAAACTCCATCAACAACTATTGACCAAAGACAAGAAAAATAAGACCATAGAAACTGACATTGGATTTGAACGATAATATTAGGAACAGAAACAAATGAAACAATTCTTCCTACAGTTCATGTTAAGATGACCCCTGGACATTATCTGTGTCAATTCCACTGTATATCACGGTTCCACCTGGGCACAGGTCCATAGATAAACACACACACAAACACACCCCTCCCCAAAACAGCACCAATGGCATAGAAAGGTCGGAGAGCCCTGCTTTATTTTTCCATGTTGGACAAAGCAAAGTGGAGAACAGAGGGACAAGTGGTACTGCAAATAATGGGTAAATTAAAACAAGAGACAAATGAAGAGCCAAGTCAATTGACTCTGAATCATTTAGGGACAGGGAGGGACAAGCAACAGTGTCATTCTACCGTGTCAACCACAGTTGGATGTAACGGGCAATACGGGCTTGGTTAAAAGTTCCAATTTTGGATTGTTTGTTGAGTTATTGCTAATGGTGGAGGGGGACACACAGTGTATTGATTGGACTGAAAGCTTGGCTTCTCTAACCTTTCTCAGCCGCTCTGTCTCCTGCCTGCTCCTCCATCTCAGGGACAGGCTCCTCTCTCATCAGCGGCGAGGTGACAGAGATGGTGACCTGCATTTTGGGCTCCTTGCTCGAAAAAATCACGATGTTGGCTTCCTCAGGGTGAGCCTGCACCTCATACTGATCTTCAGAAAATGTCTGCCGGTTAGAAGGACACTTTGGATTACTCCCTACAGAGGTGGGGGAGGGGGTATATTTTAGGACTGGAGGTGGGGGGGGGGGTATTAGTTTTGATGGGGTCCTGGATTTATTTTAATGTTTATGGCCCCAGATAGTCCAATCATGTCGCCAAAGCTGCATTTACAGTTTTGAAAAAGCCCAATAATATAATTCATTTTCAATGGCTTCATGTAGATGGGTTACGTTTGAACAACAGTTCCAGTCTGTTAAATTCAGGTGTGGTGGCTTGTAACCAGGCAGTGGCACTAAAGATCAGTCAAAAGCACTTCTGAACACTACAGTTAAGCTTCAGAAGAGTGAGTACATGGAACACACACACACACACCACAGTTTATTAAACACATTTTATTTGATGGTAAGCCCTGGGTTCAAATACTATTTGTTTTCTTTCACATAGTTCAAAACTGAGTCTTCTTGAGGTGCCAGATGTAAAGAACTAATACAAATGTAAACAGATTCATCGTGACAGACATAGCTTATCAAGTGCAGCCACTCAAATTTATTTGAAAGAAAACCAAATAATAATATTTCAACCAGTCTATTTTGTATGGATCCTCTCCTTGTGTTTCTTCTTGAAAATCCTATATACCAATCTGTAGTTGTTGAGACCATGATGCTTCGCCGCTAACCTTCTTGTCTTAGCCACCACAGACGCACAAGTGTCCCTAATCAAATTATATGGTCTGTAATATGAACTCTATATTACTCTACAGATAGAAGGAAACAGGCTCCTTGAATGACTATTGATACATAGTGTGATCTTAAAATAAAATCGGTGATTCAGTGTTCTTGTTGTTATCACACATCAGCCCTGTTGACAACCTCATGACATGACGTTTTGTTGATGTTCTGAGGTATCCTGACAGTGGACTACACTTAAACATGACTTCACGAGTGTTATAACTCAAATTGTATAAAACAAAGATAGGAAAAGCATTCTTGCAACACTATTTTCACTTTAGTTGTATTCTGTGATCTAATAAGTACATTTATTAAAATGAAATGTGTTCAGTACATACATTTTCAGTCAAACATTTTAGAACACCCAGGAATATGTTTTTGAGAGAAATTCATCATGGTGGTTCCTTAAAATAATGCGAATGTTGCACAATGTCTATCATGGTTGGAAATTACGGATTTATAATTAATTATTCACATACAATGGCAAATAAAACTTTTCATTTAATGATGACACCTTTAGCTCATCTGTAATTAATCCTGTTTTGACTATCATTTCCAATCAATTTAATGCCACCTTAGTGAATTTCTACAAGTGTTGCTCCCTGTGTCAGTTATAAAGGCTTAGATATTGAGGTAGCATAGTAACACCCATAAAGTGTCACTGCATAACTATTTGAAAATTAATCTCCAAAGTTTTTACTACAAATAAAACTGTTCGCTCACTTTGTCAGAACGTTCATAAAATGGAAGGTGGATTGAGAAAGAAAGGATGTTGATATTGCGTTACGTCAATGACGCAAAGGTCATTGTGAGTGAATATTCTAGAGGTTTCCTGTCTACGAACTCTACACTTGAAGTCTTGTCTTTTGTCCTAACCAAATATTGCTACATTTTTATGAAGAAAAAAATTACAAAAGCAGGTTTGTCAGAAATCTCAGCAATACTAGCAGTCAGTTGATTCTATGAATAATGCTGAAGGGATGCTTATTGTTTCATGACAGAAATATTTTCAGAACTGAGAAGGTGGGAGTCAATATCCTGCACAACATGCTCTTGAGTTAGAATGACCCTGTGGTTTGTCACTCTGTGATAAAAATATCAAGTTTCCTCTTCTGACCAAACAGCATTAACACGTGACATACGACTTAGAAATATATGAGAGGAAAGCCCCGAGCCATTTTTAAGAACGACAAGTGTTTTAAATACATGTCTGGATAGAGATCCAACCAAGTGCATACGAGTGAGTCTGATAATACTTCTTCAAAAAAAGTTCAAATTACTGAGGGGGACCAACATACCTGCTTCTAAGATTTGGTTAGAGGGGGGCCTTGGCTCTGATAAACTTGTGTCCAACCATACGTCTGAATCCCAGCACAATGGATCACAAAACAGTGGCTTGACTAAAAAAGCTGACAGAAGACTTACCGCCAGTTCTTTGGGCAGCTGTTCAGCGATGTCCTTCAGTAGTGCGAGAGTCGGCTTCTTGGCAGCTAGCAGGATGAGCTCCACATTCCTGTCCCCACGGAGTAGCAGGCCCTTGGCCAGAATACCCACCCTCATCACCCCCTTCAACATACGAGCTGCCTGGGTGTCCGGTCTGGAAGTCAGGGGTCAGAGTGAAGATTGAAGAAGATAAAATTACAATCGGGCTGCACAACAATGAGCCACACCGAGACAAAAGATTAATAGGAAACATTTCAAAGATTAGAAAATATACCAAAAAGTTTTCTAAAAGGTTAAGTGATATTTTGGAGGTTTTAAACATTTTGTTAATTGATAGGCAAACACATCACTACTACCAGTGGGTATATGATTCAGAGTTGCCAGTCTAGTGTTTTTGTTAACCATTTAGCTACTTCAAAAATAAAATCCAAATAAATTAACCTAGAACAAGATTGCTCATGAAGTGACAGGCAATTTCATCTTTGCTAATTAAAAGCAAAAGTATTATTTTGGAGATAACTGCTCCACATTGAGCATTACCACATGATACGTATTACATGCATTTCAAATGTGCATAAGAATGCAAAGCTAATATGTGCTGTGTACGATTAAAACAACTTTCATAGGTTGGCACTGTCATCTAAACCCTGTTTACTCTTAAAACTGCATACAACAATATATGCTAAAAGAAATGTAGTTTTTCAGCGGGTAAGTCGTACTAACCCCTTCTTTGTATAGAAACATGTTGTGTTGGAATACTGTCCTTGATATTGTTAAATTTCTTGTCACAACATGCACATTTAACTCCATAGTTGCCCTACTAATTTATTTTGTATTTTCTATTCATCCATTTGAACCATATTAACCATTTTAATGTCCTGTTAAGAGAATTCTATATAAAATAGCTTCTTAAAACAGTTTCAATCTCACCCGAGTCCTATAAGATCCTATTATGATATGAAATCTGTTTAACTAAATGTGTATGTCTTAGTGTCGGCTAAAAATATAATTGCGTGCTTCAGTCACCCTGATATTAGCTACATTGGTAAGAGTGCAAGCAGCAATCAGGTCACATTATTAAGTTAGGCTGTTATCCTATTTGAAATAGGCATTTAACTTAGAAAACATTGGCCACGTTAGTCATCTAGAACATAGAAATACAACTGCAGTACTTTGGCTGCACTATTGGGAAGCGACTCAATGACACCACAACTCGTCACAACACTTTTTTTCTCAGCTTTCACGTTTGTTGTTGGTGGGCGTATAAACAGTCACCTTGTGTCCCTTCTCATTGGTGAGCATGACTTTATCACAAGGAGGACTGCATGAATTTGTAAAACCACAGACACGGCAGTTTAAACCTGGGTCAGACGTGCAAAAAATGAAATGCCTTTGCGATTGGCAAATCGCATTGTTTCAAATCACGATTTCCATTTGAAACAGATTAATCGTTCAGCCCTAGTAAAACATATTATATGGATGGTTATTACTTTCAACAGGTGTATAATAATGTCTATCCTTCAGCTATACAACTCAGCTGTGTTGCTTTGTGTTACCAAAATCACGTGCTGGTGCCACCAACGGAAAAGTGTAACAGCTCCAGTGGAACGGGGGTAGAAAGGTTACCTGGAGCCAGTGTCACGGACCAGTCCTAAACATACCCTTTGTCTCCGACATCGTCTCCTGTGTCAGCCGTGGGAACAGCAGCGCTGGCATCAGCAGGAGGCTCCTTCTCCAGCAGCGAGTCAGACACCAGTTTGAGGGCCCGCTCCGAGTGCGAGACCACTCTCTGCACCGCCTGCAGCTCCTCCTCCACGGGGTAAATGGTGGAGTGTTTGGCCATGATGTGGCGGTCGTCCGGGGAATCAGGCCGGCGGACTGGCTGCTACGGGTAGAAGGAGCTCATTGGATCTGGGTTCTCTTAAAACCAAACAACAAATAGACCCTCTAGGGATGAATTGATTCACACCAGTAAGGGGGGCACCGGCATGCCGGGCCGACTCATCAGGGGAGGTGGGGCCATCCTGCGCCTCTGCTCCCCCCAGTACAGCTGCTCTTCCTCCATTCTCCTCCAGTACATGTCCTCCTCATAACGCCTGGCAGGGGACAGAAAACACCACCATCAAATGTTCAAACTGCCTAGACTGATCCCACGCACCTGGATGACCAGGACATATCAGCACACGCCGTCCACATTGCAATGTTCCTTTCGTTTGAGATAATGCAAGAATACTGATGATGTTAGAAGGAACAATATCATAGCAGGACATAGAGTCTCCATAAGTATTTGAGAGTGAAAGTGAAAATGGCTATTATGACATTAATGCATTATATGGGGCTGCAGGTAGAACTCTGAAATAACTGTTATTCTTAGTTATAAGTCTGTACACTTGCTTCCTATTAATTGTTTCATTGTATTTTCACATGCATGTGTACACTGTACAGAAACAATAGCAAGGTTCTCGGACATGTGGTTGGATGAACCATGTGCGTGACCCTCGTCATCCCACAGATCTGTACAAGGAGTTGTGGTGCTGCAGACAAGGCAGGATTAGAGGGGGAATTGGGAAGGGAGGAAAATCGATAAAAAATAAAACAATAGCAATTTTGACTTTACTTTCCCAATACTTATCGAGGATACTGTATGTGACCTACTGAGACAGGTAAGATAATAGATCCCTCTGTGATTGAAGCACACAGTACACTACTCCCTGCATGTGAACCCAGTACCGAGGTTCATCACCAAGCAAACAACCAATAGGAAGACTTTTTCCATAAGCTCAACCCGGATGGATGTGGGCGGGTTTGGGCTCTGACCTCATCTCTGTGTGCCAGCTGTTGTCTGGCTCTGACCTCATCTCTAGGTGCCAGCGCTGCTCATCATCCCTCTGCCTCTTCAGCACAGCCTTCTGTTTCTGCTTCCTCAGTTTGCCCTCCTGCAGCTTCCTGGCCCTGTTACTGGGCTTGATCTCCACAGGGAGCTCCGGGTTCACCTTCTTCTACAAGCAAGGAATAACACGGAACAATGTTAAGCACTGACCCTCTGTGGCGAACGCGCGCACACACACACACAAACACAGCCAAATAGACACCCCTGCAATTTTCTTAAATAATTGAAAATGTTGTCTAAAGTTAACGCAAAGTTTAAATAAATCATTAGATACCACGTCATGTTACAACATTTAATCCTGCAAAAACAATGAGATTTTGTAAATGCAAGTTAACACTTTGAAAATACTAAACAAGGATCAAGGACAGGGGTGGGCAAACTACGGCCCGCGGGCCAGATCCCTCCACAGTCTTCCGACACTCTAGAGCATCAAGCGTGTTTGTATCTCGATTATCTCGCGAACCGTACTGGCTAATAATTAAAGTGGTAGGCTCGTCCATGTGGGCTTCTCAGAGCCGGAGCAATCGCGCCTTGAACTCGGTCATGTATTTTTTACTTTTGCCTTTTTTACTAAACACATTACAGACAGGGAGAAGGAAGTGAAAATGACAAAATAGCAACTCTTCAATGATGTAGGACATCACCCTGCACAATACCAACATGGTACCAATATGGTTAAAAATAGGGGGTTCCACTGATAAAATAAAGCCAATGCAAATAATGAGGAGTGGTTCATCCATGTGGATTAATGACAGCCAGAGATATCGAGTCTCAAATATGGTTACTTTTCACTGACTATATTTTGGTGAACTAAAAACATTAGACAGAAATCAGACGACAAAATGACAAACAGGTTTTTTTTGGGGGGGGTTCGGGATAGCAGTTTTTTTATGTTTAGGGAAATAGTAAATATATGTAGGCTACTGTACAGTGTTTAATTTACTTAATTATATGTCCCCCCCAAACTTAGTCATACTGGTTCTCATGATTCCAATTTGGATTTTACAGTGATGTTTATCATGGTTTACAAGTATTTTACAATAATTAACTAAAAATTAAACATACAATTTTGTATTTTTTGGCTCTATATGACATCATGCATGAAAATTGTCACAAAAGTTTGGGTTTGATTTATTCTTGTAGCAAAGAGTCAACATGGGGGGAAAATGATTTGACTCAAATTTCTTTTCATATGCGCTGTTGTCGTGATTTGCTGGTGTCTGCGAGTACGTTAAATAGACGTGGAACAAACAGTAGTGATTAAATTCTGAATAACATTTCCTATTTTTCATGCATCACTATAAAATGTGGCCCTTCACTTGGTTTCAAAAGCTCAATGTGGCCCTCAAGCAAAAATAGTTGCCCACCCCTGATCAAGGACATCCACATCAGTGTGAATATTGCCGAGGTAAAACTTGGCTACACAGGACTGTGGCCATAAGAGCCACACTAACAATCGCTGAAAGGCTCTGAAAGCTGTGGTACCTTTCTACTGGAATCCACTTTGAATAAGGGCAGTTTTCTGATGTAATCAGATAAACACCGTTTTTTTAAGCAGCCTTCATAATTTATAGATGACTTTTGAATCTTTCTGAAGTTAAAATAGTTTACACATTTCAGAGATTGCCCAACTACTTTTAACTACTGAGGAAATGAAAGTGTTCCACTTGGTTTTGCCACTTCTGTCTTAAAAACAAAACATAACGTGATGTCTGGTAATTTCTTGCTTACTGCTGTTCTGTATCTGTGTTGCCAAAGGGCTCAAGCATAAATAACGTTTTAACACATAACAGTTTAGATGAGTTTTGAGAAGTTCAGACATCAGGGCTAGAGTGGTCTTTTATTTAATTACTGTCCTCAGGTGCACATATACTGCTGCAGCATTGGGTTGAATCAAAAACGACAAAAAGACGAGAATGTCTTTCAAATAGTGTAACTTTCTTAAGGTGAGATTCTCATTTAATTTATATCAATAACCAAATTAAAAGTATTCAAAGAAAAAAAAACATCCTGCTTGTAACCACTTATGTACCCTGGAAATCCAGAGTTCTCGCGAGAGCACAATTAGAATTTGCTCAGCAAGTTACACTGGCACCGGGAAATGCTGCTCATGATCTATGCCCTTGTAGCAGAGCTGCACCAATCACATTGGTGTATCTGATATAGGCGGGCCAGAGGCGTGTTAAAACAGATGACGACAGCTCTGCGAGTGCGATCTCAAGTCATTAGTAAACATTGTAAGATCGCTATGGATCTACACCAGTTGTTTGAAACTGCTTTGGCCGCTACACTGAACGAGTTAGCCTTGGCTTTTTGTCTAAGAGGAACAGAAGACACCGCTCGAATCGTTAATTTTTATGAAGGACGTTTTTGCTGTTTTGCAGACCGGATACGACAACGGTTTAATCTACCAGTTAGCTCCGCCATAGGGTTAGTGAAAACCCACTGGTGATTGGTCGTAATGTTATCCAATTGCGTACAGTGAGATTTTCAAATGCACGCTTGGTGCTGCCCCTCGAGTTGAGTCATTCACATTACTCGATCCCAGACCCTAAATCGTTCAGGATTTGGGTCTGGATTTTTCCAGGCTACCATTTATGGTGAGGAAGGAATAATGGTGAGGTAAGAATTATGGTGAGATAAGAATTATGGTGAGATAAGAATTATGGTGAGATAAGAATTATGGTGAGATAAGAATTATGGTGAGGTAAGAATTATGGTGAGGTAAGAATTATGGTGAGGTAAGAATTATGGTGAGGTAAGAATTATGGTGAGGTAAGAATTATGGTGAGGTAAGAATTATGGTGAGGTAATTAAGGTAAGAATTATGGTGAGGTAATTATGGTGAGGTAATTATGGTGAGGTAATTATGGTGAGGTAATTATGGTGAGGTAATTATGGTGAGGTAATTATGGTGAGGTAAGAATGCTGTGTGACAAGTATCCTTAGAGCAAGACCCGAAAACAACTGATGGGCTCCCTGAAACTGTCTGGTATTGAAAAGGTGGCCTACGCCTGTAGCCACATTGTAATTCCATGGAAAAATAGAAACTGTGTAAATCAACAGATGTCTAAGTAGGGTTTCGAAATCACTTGGCCCTAAATCAGTTTTAAGACAGACTTTAACAGCAGGCCACCACTGCATAAATTGATTTTGGAACCCCTTGTGCTACAGGACAAGTTAACCAGTCTAAAGCCTGACTAAAGCCTGCCATCTAGTGGCAAGTTGGTGACTCATTAGATATTGCCCAACAGCCACTCCATCATTGATCATTGAGTACCTTAGATCAGTGGTTCTTTTTCCATGTCCTGGGGACACACAGCCATCTCACAGTTTTGTTATAGCCCTAAACTAGCTCACCTAATTTCAGCAGCCAAGAGCTTGATGAGTAGTTGACAAGTTGATTCAGGTGTGCTAGCTCTAGGATACATCTAATACATAGAATGGCTGTAAGTCCCAAGGAGAAGGATTAAGAACCACTGCCTTAGAATATAAGCAGACCAAAAAGTCACATTCAACATAAAAACATTTATTCAACTAAAGCGTTGTTATGATCCATCAAAGTTACGTATAAAGGGGAAAAACAAGTAGCATGTAACATTTTGCAGTTCATACTTAAGTGCTGTCCTCTGTCTACACTCACGAGATCTCTGACACACGTGTTAAACATGCAGGCTGCTAGAGAATAGGCCACTTGGCATGTTGCTATACAAAGCAAGAACAATGTAGAACATGGCTACTGCTCTAGGAATACCAAACTAACATTTGACTGTACGATGCCTCATCTTACCTTGTACTGGAGACGGTGCCTGCGTCCTTTTAGATGCATGTCTTTAGCGTTCGGGTCATTGAAACTACACTCACAGAGTTTACAGTGGAAGCGAATCACCTTCCCATCATCATTACGAACCTGAGGGGTAAAAGAGTAGCTTGAATTAGAAGCTGAGCACCCAGTGACTCAACGAAATGCGTGAGGAACATCTGAGTCCTACCTCCTCCACGTAGTCGTGCCCGACCGGCTGGACATCGCTCTGCCCCCCGGCTCCGTCCCCGTCCTCATCGTCACTTGTGGTCTCGCTCTTTGACGATGTCGCCGGCTGCTTGACTGCTGCCGGTGTGGCCGGCTTGCTGGCTGTTAAGAGTGAAGCCAAATAATAGTATGACGCAATCTGCTTTGAGTCCGACTGTTACCAGTCATAAATTTATTCAGGCAGCAAAGATAGTTGAACAACATTGAGTCCTTGGAAGACTTACCAGGGAAGGTTATTTTGGGTGCAACTGGCTTCTTCACAGGTGCTGGTGCCTTAGTAGAGTTTGCAACCACTGGTTTGGGTGATACTACTGGGACAGTTGCCGCGATGACGGAGGGTGTCGTCTTCCCAGCTGTCGACGTTGAGATAACTGGAGCACTGTTCACCAAAACAGGCTCTGTTGAAGGTATAGGTTTGCCCAGTTTGGTGTGGAGCTTCACCACCTTCGCAGAGATAAAAAGAAACAGACAATGAAACGTTGTTCAGGTGGAATCACAAAAATACCTGAAGTAAAACAGACAATGAACCAAAATGCTACAATGAAGATGGACCAACATGCATGATAATATCAGAGCTAATCTAGACAAAATAGCTAGCTAAACATTCCATCAAGTCACTACTGAGCTGACGGCTGTACTTCCTGCCAAAGCAGATGCACTGACCTTCTGGTGCTTGGCCCCACGGATATGGGCGGCGTACGCGTCGACGCCGGTACATGCAACGTCACATAGTTCACAGCGCAGCTGGGTCTGAATCCCCCGGGGCCCGTTACTGCTGCCCGTGCTGCCCGTCTTTAGAGCCGCCTCCTTTTTCTTATGTTTCTGTCCTTCCAGGTGCTCCCGGTAGGTCTGCACAGAACAGACAATACATCTTAAACACCGAACATGCAAAATAACAATGAAAGCCCATCCTGTATTTGTATAGTCTCAGACACATTACATCACTGTTAAAATACAGCACATTCATTTGACTGTTTTTTATGTCCATCGTTAAAAAAACAAAATGAGTGTTGTCCGCTACCTGTGGGCCGGCGCAGCTAATCTTGCAGATGTCACAATAATGCAGCTGGGGCTGCTTCGGTGGCCCTTTGGGCTTCTGCAGCTTGTTCTGGTGGAACATGGGCTTCTTGTAAGCGTTAACCGTGGGAGTGGTCACCATGTTGCTGCCCGAGTTGCTCCAGGAGGAGCTGGTGAGCTGCTTGGGGGGAGGCTGCATGGGGGGCTGGGGCTGCAGCTGGGCCTGAGGAGGGGGCAGCTGGGCTGGCTGGTAGTAGGAAGGGGTCGAAGTGTAACCACTGGATTCATAAGTGGAGTAGCTGATGGCTGAGAGGGGAGATTGGAGACTGTTAAAATACATGTGCAGCAACAAATAAGCAAAGCTGAGTTTGTGTGAATGATGAAGTGCTGGTCCTATGGGGCTAAAGGAGGCGTTCTGGAGGGGGACAAATTCTGTTTCTTACCCGAGTACGAGGTGGCAGCAGTGGAGTTGAAGGAAGAGCAGGGGGTGTAAGATGAGATGGGGGGCTGCTGTACACTGGTGGACACTGGGTAGATGTTGTAGCTTGTGGACACGGCACTGGTGGGGGCCAGAGGCTTTAAAGCTGTGACCTGCCTCTGTGGTGGGGGCGGCTGGCTGTAGGCCGTGCTGACTGGACTATAGCCACTTTTCACACCTACTGGGAAACACGCAGAGGGTTGTTTAACAGGCATGGCTATAGTTCCATGATATTTATGTCACTGGCTTTATCAGTATACAGTTGTAATCAAAATTATTCAACCCCCATTGAAAATTCTGATTTGTCAAAATGTACAGACCTTCAGCTGTTTGCAATGAACAAATCAAACAAAAGCAATTGAGTGCTTGAAGTGATTTCCCTAAATCCAACTTTAAATGTAACTGATGACTTCTCCAGTCTCAAAATGACTCAACCCCTTCATGGCAAGCATCTTTAGTACTAAGTAGATCATTCTAGTGTTGTTACGTATAACCTGCTGCAAATGAGATGCATAGCCAGACACCAGCCTCTGGCAGCATTTCTGAGGAATCTAAGCCCATTCCTCATGAGCGATGGACTCCCGTTCAGTAATATTCTGCAACCGCCTTCTTCAAATCCCACCAGAGATTATCTATGGGGTTCAAGTCAGGCCACTGTGATAGCCACTGTAGAATCTTCCAGTACTTCTTCTGCAACCAAGCCTTAGTGGGCTTTGAGGTACGCTTGGGATCATTGTCCGGTTGGAAGGTCCAATGATGCCCAAGCTTCAGCTTTGTCACAGACAGCATGCTGTTTTTTCCTAGGATTTCGTTACTTATATTAATCCATCTTTCCTTCCAAACACTGCAGGTTTCCTGTGCCAAAAGATGCAAAGCAGCCCCAGAGCGTCACAGAGCCACCACCATGCTTGACTGTGGGCAGAGTGTTTTTTTGAGCATATGCTTCATTCTTCTTCCTCTAGACACCTCTGATCCATTGTGCTGAAATGTTCCAGTTGTTTCATCGCTCCACAGAACAAAATCTCAAAACCTCTGTGGCTTCTTTATATGATTTTGAGGATATTGAACCAAAATTTTCTTGTACTTTTGGGTCAGTAGTGGTGTATGCCTTGGAGTTCTGGCATGGAAACCTTCAGCGTTTAGTATGCGTCATGCTGTGCTCACTGGAACCTCATGCTGCAGGTCTTTTGCAGTCACTCAAAGGTTTGTCACAGCCTGCAATCTCAGAAATCTGCTTTCAGCTATTGATAGCTTCCTTTGTCTGTCCCATCCAGGTAGTGTAACCACCGTTTGCGTAACATTGAACTTGCAAACTATGTTTCCAATGGTGTCTCTGGGGACATTTAGTGCCTTTTATCTTTTTGTTGCCTGTTCCTAGTTTGTGAAGGGTGATGATCTCTTTGTGGACCATTCTTTTGACCATATTTCTCACATACAGTCAAAAATGACACACAACAAACCCTTAGCCAGTTCAGGTATTTCATGTTTCAGCTCAAGCACACCTGCTCATGTTTGCATACCCTGCCATTGTGCTCCTATGAAGCCATTCACTATCACACAGTTGCTTGGCTCCTTTGTTAACCATACTGATAACAGAACTCACATAAATGACCCTGATCGAAAGTTTACATACCCTTGAATGTTTGGCCTTGTTAGACACACGAGGTGACACACACAGGTTAAAATGGCACACCTGTGGCATATTAAATTGCAATTAGTGTGTATTAATAGTCAATGAGGTTGTTAGCTCTCACAGGGATGCACTGAGCAGGCTAGATAATGAGCAATGGGGAGCAGAAAAGAACTGTGAAAAGACATGTTTAGTTAGTTTACCAGGCAAGCTGACTGAGAATACTTTCTCATTTGCAGCAACGGTCTGGGGAGAAGGGGGGTGAGGACAATGAATGATTTAGAGATAGGGTGATTAGGTTGCCATGATGGTATAACAGCCAGATTGGACATTTATCCTGGATACCGGGGTTTACACCCCTACTCATACGAATAGTGCCATGGGATCTTTAGTGACCACAGCTTTAGTGACCACAGCGAGTCAGGACACCCGTTTAACGTCCCATCCGAAAGACGGCACCCTACGCAGGGCAGATGTCCCCTCACTGCCCTGGGGCATTGGGAATGGTCTTTAGACCAGAGGGTACAAGTGCCCCCTACTGGCCCTCCAACAGCACTGGTCTCCCACCCAGGGACTAACCAGGCCTGACCCTGCTTAGCTTTAGAAGCAAACCAGCAGTGCAATACAGGGATCTATGCTGCTGACATGTGTAATAAGGTACTGGAACTGCATAAAGTTGGAAATGGATATAAAAAGACATTCAAGGCCTTGCAAATGCCAGTCAGTACTGTTCAATCACTTAAGAAGAGGAAGATTCTGGGATTGCTTGAAACCAAGCCAAGGTCAGGTAGACCAAGAAAGATTTCAGCAAACACTGCCAGAAGTAATGTTTGGGACACAAAGAAAAACCCACAAGTAAAATCGGGAGACATACAGGCTGCTCTGGAAAAAGACGGTGTGGTTGTTTCAAGGAGCACAATACGACGATACTTAAATAAAAATGAGCTGCATGGTCGAGATGCCAGAAAGAAGCCATTACTGGACCAGTGCCACAAAAGAGCCCAGTTACAATATGCCCAACAACACCTTGACACGCATCACAGCTTCTGGCACACTGTAATTTGACAAGAGTAAAATAGAGCTCTATGGTCACAACCATAGGCGCTATGTTTGGAGAGTGGTCAACCTATAGGCCTATAGTGAAAAGAATACCATCCCCACTGTGAAGCATGGTGGTGGATCACTGATGATTTGGGGGTGTGTGAGGTCTAAAGGCACAGGGAACCTTGTAAAAATTGATGGCAAGATGAATGCAGGATGTTATTGGACAATACTGGCAGACAATTTGCATTCCTTCTGCATGAAAAGCTGCGCATGGGATGCTCTTGGACTCCAGCACAACAATGACCGTAAGCTCAAGACCAAGTTAACCCTCCTGTGGTTACAGCAGAAAAAGGTGAAGGTTCTGGAGTGGCCATTACAGTCTTCTGACCTTAATATCATTGAGCCACTCAGATCTCAAACGTGCAGTTCATGCAAGAACAAAGACTAGAGGCATCTTGCCAAGATGAAATCCGCAACTATACCACCTGCAAGAATTTGGGGCCTCGTAGACAATATCAAACGACTGCACGCTGTCATTGATGCTAAAGGGGCAATACACCGTATTGAACTGAGGGTATGCAGACTTTAAAACAGGGGCAATTTCAGTATTTTCTTTGTTGCCATGTTTTGTGTTTGTGATTGTGCCATTTTGTTGACCTACAGTTGAATATGAATCCATTGAGAAATAAAAACAAATTGTTTGCCTGCTCACTCATGTTCTTAAACAATTCTACCCCAAGTAAAAAAGTATATTTAAATTATACTCCAGTATTATAGTTCTAGTATACTTATGGTTAACCATAAGTATGTATTTAATATATAAGTATGTTTGAAGTATACTTTCAAAATATACATACCAAAATAATATATTAGAAGTATATTTAGGATAAATAAAATACATTTCAAGTACATTTAAATATACTTTTTTTACTTGGGACATCTATTACCAATTCTCTGTTGTGAGGGATTCTATTTCGGGGGGTTGAATAATTTTAAAACTGGAAAAGTCATTCTGAGTTGCATTTTCAATTGGATTTAGGGAAAACACTTGATGCATTTGTTGTGATGAACTATTTCAATTGCTTTTGTTTAATGTGTTCATTACAAACAGCTTAATGTCTGTACATTTTGACGTGCAATGCGGGTTGAATAATTTTGATTAAAATTGTAGCTACCATCGACCTAGTAACTTTCAACAGTCATTTTTCCATTAGCATTTATTGTAATGTCATTGTGTTCTTGAACTTCACTTTACCCGAAGTTGCTCTGGGGGGGGGGGGGATGTCCAGGGGCGGACTGGCCATCGGGAGGGTTGGGAGTTTTCCCGAACGGCCGGTCAATTCCGGGCCAAACGGGCCGTCACATTTTACTTTGACGGCCGGTCAGACGTATTAAAACAAGTGACAGTAGGCTGAATTGGACAGGCTGTTGCATCCGCAAAACTGTGCTCTGGCCCGGCCGTCAAATCGAGAGAGAGTTCCTCTATATTCAAATGAGGAGAAACCCAAAGTGAATGATTGACGAACGCGGGGAGCGACAGATACAGCGCACGCGCATGGATCATCTCTGTGGGTTAAACACAGCCGGAGCTATGGCGCATCAAAATCAGTCATGTTTTTTAGATTTTCGTTTTCTTAGTAAACACATTACAGACGAGAAATAGGAAGCAATAATGACAACTCTGCAATGAAGTAGGGCATCATCCTGCACAACACAAACAATTTTTGGAAGTGAAAAATAGCTGGGATTTCAAAAACGTAAAGAAATATAGTGAGAAATAAGTGCAGCATTTTGATGTTGACTTGAGCCTAGGAGGCTTGACAATATGCATTGAAATGTTTATTCATCATGTTTTACATATTTGTACACATAAAAAAAATACATACGTACTTTAGTTTTTGTATTTTTATTTATTCTTTAAGGAGATGCACTGAATTTTGGTGAATAAGAGGAACCATTTTATTTTGATGCACATATTTGTACATTAGCAGGAATGTAGCACAATATGGATGTGAAAGCAGTTATAATTAGCACGTGACAATACAATTTGTTTTGGTTAAAATCAACAAATAATTGTGATAATTAAGTGTGATCTCAATATTGATTAAAATATTTGTGATTATCATTTTGGCCATAATCGTGCAGCCCTACAAATTCGCTTCATGTGATGGAGCATTGTCCTGCATAAAAATCATGGTCTTCCTGAAAAACTTTTTCCTGTACCACTGCTTGAAGAAAGTGTCTTTAAAACTAGCATTAGGTTTGGGAGTTCAGTTTGAGTCCATCTTCAATGCAAAAAGGACAAACTAGCTCATCTTTAATAATACCAGCCCATACCAGTACCCCACCTCCACCTTGCTGGCATTTGAGTTGAAGTGGAGCTCTGTGCCCATTACTGATCCAGCCATGGGCCCATCCATCTGGTTAGTCAAGAGTCACTCAAATCATCAGTACATAAAACCTTTGAAAAATATACGAAATGTCTTCAGATATTTCTTGTCCCAGTCTTTACATTTCAACTTGTGTCTTGTTCAGTGGTGTTCAGGTTTCAGCCTTCCTTACCTTGGCCATGTCTCTGAGCACCTTGTACTTCTGGGCATTCGATGTAGGTTGCAGTTCTGAAATATGAGAGCACTGGAGGATAATGGGTTCCTGGTAGCTTTACATCTGAGTCTTCTCAAATCTTGGGCAGGTAATCTACGTCTTTTTTTCTCAACACATTTCTTGAGGCCCTGTTGACTATTTGCAACAAAACGTGTGATGGTTCTCGGATCACAACCCAATATCTTAACAATTTCAAGAGTGCTGCATCCCTCTGAAAAACTTTCTATATTTTTTGAGTCAGTGACATCTCATTTTTGGCCTATTTTGCCTGAGGAACAGAAGCTGCCTTATAATTATGCACACCATGATATAGAGTGTTAATCGTCTTAGGCCACACCCTCCCTCATTACAGAAATACATATCACCTGATACGCTCAAATCCAGTAAGCATTCCAGTTATACAGGTTGTCTGCAGATTTGATTACATTAAATTTAAGACTTAAGACTTTTTCAATGCCACTCGAAATATTTTTTAAGACCAATACCGCAGTGAACGCACAATAAAATAACGAAAAACACCTGTGATTGGTCAAGAATTTAATTAAGCACACTGGCAGAGGATTATGTATTCTAGCTTGTAGTATTACTAAACAATGTTATTTGTGATCAATCAAAACATATTTAAGACCCGGGACATGGTTTATCTAATAATATAACCTTAACAAAATTGTTGCAAAAACTCTGGTTTATAAAGGATAGTGCATAAGTAGGCTATGAGCCAGAAAGGGGTTTTCTGCAAAACTGTGCACATCTACACTAGCCCTAAAATGACCCAGCAACAAATTAATATAAATGTTAAGAAATAAAATAACATTACTATAACATTCAGTACTACAGCCTACTATCCGATGTGATATTATTACAAATTCCCCATATGTTGATGAGTAATCTTTATAGAATTAGACATAATAGCTTTATTATCTGCTAAAGTTAACACAAGGGATAGCAAGCTATATGATTTTTCACCAATGCTCTGAATCTGTTACAGTAGCATATTCATGTAACATCTATTACATTCATTGCTAATAATTATTGAGTTGTTGTGAGGGCAAACAGAGAATCATCAATAAACAATACTTTGAAAAAAAATAGGACTATTCCTGATATTTGGCAGGCTACCAATAGTAGGCAGGAAGATTGGTTTTGCCTTAATAGGCTAATGTTAACTTATATGGCGACTTGAGTAGTTAAGCAATATACTGTGCTGCCTCTGTGGTTGGTTCCCGTTCTCTGCTATGTTTTGTAACTGATGAAGGGTTGATGTTGACCATGTATCATGTTAGGGAAGAAGAAAATCAATTTTCTCACTTTGCTGCGCACTGACCTGTTTTTGGATGTCGGGAGCGAGAGTTGCGCAGTCTCGTGTTGGAATGCGTTGTCTGACTGAGGGTGACCAGCGCAATACTTCATTTGAATTTTTGGATTTGATTAGAAAGCAATGTCTTTTAATTACATTTGCAAATAAGTTATTTATTTTCATTATATTAAGTAAAGGAACAGTTCTAAATGTATCTTATCTTCTATTTTGCCTGCAGCATTTTTACATGTGCATGATAGACTGTGCATAATTAAGACTGTACGGCTCGCTCTAGCCATGTCTCGTTAAAAGTACACCTTCCCATTTTTTACGTAGGCCTAGCCGAACTTGAACAAACTCTAAGGAGACGCAGATGTATTTCGCGGGCAGGTATTTGTATTGCATTTATCACAGGATTTGTAGTTTTATCACCACGTACCTATCAATATCAGTATCCCCAGAAAGAACTACAACACACCGAATCAACGTTCTGAGGGCAGCTTTCTGCTGGTTTTGTTACTGTTTCACCTTAAAAAAATGTCAGTGTGCAACCCAAAATGTACTTTTGTTCCTAATTAACATTGACAATATTCATGCTTTGTAGGCTACGACTCGATATTTCCAGCGTTTCTGGAAATGAACAAGGGTAAAGCCATTTTTAAGACCTGACTAAATGAAATTTAAGATCTCGGATGAAAATCGGGCAATTTTTAAGACGTTTTAAGGCCTTAAATTTAACATTCAGAATTTCAGACTTTTTCAGACTTTTTAAGACCCCGCGGGAACCCTGTTATACAGGTTGGAGAAGGAACATATGGATAATAATGATGATATGGTCAAAATACTGACTTCCCTAATAATTCTGCACACTGTGTTATTTGCTCTGGATAAGAGCGTTCACGAAATTACATAAAAACCGTAACACCTGCAGACTTTTTATTTATTTAAAATAATCAAATGCTCTTGAGTGAGAGTTATGAAGGGTATAAAATCAGTATTATGAGGGGTATTAATTTAGTCATGAGGGGGATAAAACGAGCGTCACGAGGGGCATAAAACGAGCATCATGAGGGGTATAAAATTAGTGCCATGAGGGGTATAAAATCAGCATCATGAGGGGTATAAAATCAGCGTCATGAGGGGTATAAATCAGCGTCATGAGGGGTATAATATGAGCGTCATGAGTAGTGTTGGGCATCGTTTTGATTTGAACTATTCTGATCCCAATTCCAATTATGCATTTTATTTATTTATTTATTTATTTATTTATTTATTTATTTATTTATAAAGCCCTTTTTACAACAGCAGTTGTTTTTGACTCCGGTTATTATCGATTCTCGATTCAGATTCTTTGATAACTTCAGTCACATGTTTATTTCACAGAGCTTTTTTTCATTCAATACTGGTTTACCATTTTGGGAGCTGTGGGTGCTGATAAGAAAAAAAACATCTCTACAAGATGATGATGATGCACTTGCATAACTGCATCCAAACCCAAATGTATAACACATCATGTAAAACTTACACCCCTGATCTGGACTAACATGTATAACATGTATACTCGCTACATTAAAAACAGTTCATGCTTACAATTATGAGCAGATCTGTTTTCTCAGGCAGTATGCGCGAACGTTCAGCACAGATTGTGTCTCGGGCAGTTGAGAACATAGATATAGTCTATGGTTCACTCCAGAACTCACCGCCCTTAACCAGCATAAAAACATTCTGTGGCGTACCGCTTTAGCATCGAACAACCCCCACGACCGGCAACTTTTCAAGGAATCCAGGAACCGGTACACACAGGCGGTTAGGAATGCTAATGCTAGCTTTTTTAAACAGAAATTTTCTACCTGCAGCACTTGTTCTAAAAAGTTCTAGGATACAGTAAAGTCTATGGAGAATAAGAACACCTCCGCACAGCTGCCCACAGCCCTAAGACTAGATAATACTGTCACCACTGATAAGTCCTCCATAGTTGAGATCTTCAATAAGCATTTTACCATGGCAGGTCGTGCCTTCCATCTGGCAAATCCCACCCTAACAAATAGCTCTCCACCCTCTGCAGCCTCCACCCAAAGACGCCCACGTTTCTCCTTTACCCATGTCCAAACAGCTGATGTTCTCAGGAAGCTGCAAAATCTTGACCCCTTCAAATCGGCTGGGCTAGATAATCTGGACCCCTCCTTCCTAAAACTGTCTGCGGTAATTATCACTACTCCCATCACCAGCCTTTTCAACCTCTCCTTTGATTCGTCAGAGATCCCCAAAGACTGGAAAGCTGCTGCAGTAATCCCTCTATTCAAAGGGGTGGACAGTTTAGACCCAAATTGCTACCGACCAATCTCTAAAATCTTCGAAACCTTTATTAATAGACAAATGATCCACCATTTCGAATCTCACCACAGCCTAACTGACATGCAATCTGGTTTCCGAGCCGGTCGTGGGTGCACCTCAGCCACACTCAAGGTCCTAAATGACATCATAACCGCTATCGATCATAGACACTACTGTGCAGCAGTCTTCATTGACCTGGCCAAGGCTTTTGCTTCTGTCAATCACATCATCCTCATTGATAGATTAAAGAACCTGGGTTTTTCTACTGAATGCCTAGCCTGGTTCGCAAATTATTTCTCAGACAGATTTCAGTGTGTCAAGTCAGAGGGCCTACTCTCCAGACCTCTGGCTGTCTCTATGGGTGTGCCTCAGGGTTCAATTCTCGGGCCGACTCTATTTTCTGTATACATCAATGATGTTGCTCTTGCTGCAGGTGACTCTATGATTCACCTGTATGCAGATGACACTATTCTTTATACATCTGGCCCGACGTTGGACTCTGTGTGAAAAAACCTTCAAGTAAGCTTTAATAACATACAACATTCCTTCCGTTGTCTCCAACTACTTTTAAATCCTAGTAAAACAAAATGTATGCTCTTCAAACGATCACACATTGCACCTGCCTGCCCACCAAATATCACCACACTTGACGGGTCCGTGCTGGAATATGTAGATCACTACAAATACCTAGGTATCTGGTTAGAC